>PVKN010001965.1:0-46194 GCA_004027915.1 Capromys pilorides
CCCCCTCCTCGGTGGTCATTGTTGTTGGTCCCTTCCTCCTCCCCCTCCTCCCTCCTCCTCCTCTTCCTCCTCTTCTTCACTCCTCTTCCTCCTCCCTTCTCCCTTCTTCTGTCTCCCTTCATTACTATTACTTTTTTTTTGAGACACAGTCACCTTACATAGCTCCATGAAAACTTTGAACTAGCAATCTTCCTGCCTCAGACTGTAAGTACTGGGATTATATATAGGCATCACGATACCTGCCTTTTTATGTGTGTGCTGTGGATTAAGTCCATGGTAAAGCTAGGCAAGTGCTTTCTGAAGCTACATCCTCCGCTCCAGAGCTTCTAATTCACGTCCACTTTCATGAAACATGTGATAACCCTCATAGCTGCCTTGAATTTTGTTATTTCCAGGTTTTGTTGAAGGCATTCGTAGCGAATCTGAAGTCGAGCTCTCCTACGGTCCGGCGGACAGCGGCTGGCTCAGCAGTGAGCATCTGCCAGCACTCCAGGAGGGCGCAATATTTTTACAGCTGGCTACTCAATGTGCTGCTAGGTAAGGGGGGTGCCGTGCCGGTCCCTCTCCAGCACTTCGAGCACACACCTTTGGAAAGTTATGTGTCAGCTGATCCCTCAGCCTTCAGACCTAGCCTCTGCTTCAGACTGCTGGCACATGTGAGTTGCACTGCGGCTGCTGTGAGCTCATGTAGATCTGTGATGCTGCAGTGCCCAAGGGCATCTCCCTGGGCAGCAGCAGGTGTAAGGTATTGTACAGCCTGACCCTCTGCCCCTAAAAGTCTTCTGTTGGCAATTTCCCCTATGATTCTGGTGATTGGAAACCATGGCTAGTAGTGCTGGACTTGACAGGTGGACTTCAGTATAAAATAACTGCCTAAGTGTAGTCATTCTGTATAGGGGCCTGCTACTCTGAGCTTCTCCTGGGTCTAGCCACCCAGCGCCTATTCTTCCAGTCACACCAGCCTTTGTGAAGGGTGGTTCTGTAGGTGTCTTGTTTTTAAAAGTGCACTGTGAGTTTCTGAGCAGCAGATTAGCCATTGAAAAGTCATATGGCTGCCTTTGTAGGTCTGCTGGTTCCGGTAGAGGAAGAACACCCCACGCTCCTGATCCTTGGGGTGCTGCTCACGCTGAGGTATCTGGTGCCCTTGCTGCAGCAGCAGGTCAAGGACACGAGCCTGAAAGGCAGTTTTGGGGTGACACGGAAAGAGATGGAAGTCTCTCCGTCTGCAGAACAGCTGGTCCAGGTAGGCGTACAGGGTAACTATTGCCTGTGTCTTTAAACTGTGGAAGCTAAAATAACCTGTGTGAGAAGAGGCAGAGCCGAGCATGAGCAGCTCTGAGGCCTGGTGAGCTCTGCCTGTCTGCTTCACTGGATGAGTACTGAAGGTTCTGAGAGAGTTGCTTATACCCCTAGAGGCACACGGGGCAGGGGTTGTGAAAGGTGCTCCCATACTCCGGAAGTACTGACTGAGCATCGCCCTATCAGGCGCAGGGATAGGTGCTGAGGGGACAGCCGTGGGCCTGACCCACCCTTGCATACTGGTCTGGGAAGGGTGCGCATGGAGTGAGATGCTGGTAGCCTGGAAAGCCTGTATGTGTGCTTTGCACCTATGCTTTTTGAAAATAATAGTTTGAAGACATACTCCAGCAAAATGAGACATAAATTCAATAAAAGAACAAGTCCTAAAGTCCAAGAAAGAAAGTATCTCCCTTAGCACTGAACTCAGAGCAGTTCCCCATGGCTGTTGTCCAGCTTACAGTTCAGATGAGGAGCTACAGATGGCGTCCCACAGCAGTGTGGCCACATGAGGCTGGGAGACGTGAAGGGACATGTGCATGTGCTGGAACGGAATGAGGTGGCTGTAGGAGAACCAGCAGACATGTAAGAGAATTGTACCACCTAGTGATGAAGCCAGAGGAGACAGACAAGAAGTAATAAACTGTAAAACAAAACTCTGTTTCACTACAAACCTGGGAATATCCTATTTGAGCAACACAGTAATAATGAAGTATTTTGTTCTGAACTACCACATTAGACCTTACAATAAATAACATTACATAAGACAAGATATATGATTTATTTATTTACAGCACTGGAGCTTGAACCTAGGGTCCTTACACTGAGTTGCATCCCCAGTCTTTTTTTACTTTTTATGTTTAGGGTCTGGCTGAATCGCTACTTGCCGAGGCCTGACTCAAACTTGTAATCCTCTTACTTCACAGAGTGTTGGAATTACAAGTGTAAGCCAACAAGCATGGCCATACTATTAAGATTCAGTTTTAGGCTTGACTTCTAGGCAGGTCAGATTTAAGTAATGTTGCCAGGTAGTGTGTAAACGTGGTAAGTCTGGACAATAGGTTAGGGGAGACAGAGGAGGGGAAGGGACCGTGGGCTCGGAGTTCCTCTTTACTCAAGAGAGAAGTCAGGAGAGGCTGCTTGAAACAGATGGATGGCTTCTGTCAGAACTGACTGACAGCTGGTCACCTAAACCAGATTTTCCATCAGCGGCTGGAGTAAACATTTTAAGCTTTTGCAGGCCACACCACCTTGGTCACGTTTACTTAACTATAGTCTTGTGTCACAGAAGCAGCCATAGACAACCCACAGGTGTGGTTGTATTCCAGGGAGGTTACTCACAAAAATAAGCACTGGCCAGATGTGGCCTCTGACTGCAGTTTGCCAGCCTCTGGCTTAGGTGTTACGGAGCTTGCAATCAGAATTGCTTAAACAAATAAGGATTAAAGGTAGTGCTTTCTGGGATACCACGACATTTTATTCCATACTCTAATTTTTATGCTAGTAAAGGTAGTATTCACAAACTTAAACAAAAACTACTTGTGAAATTTGACTTTTAGATAAGTAGTAGTTTGATAACTTTTTTTTCAAACTGCAAAGGCAGCACACTACAAAATTATTTGTTGTTTGTCTAAAATTGAAATTTTAACTGAGCACCTGTGTTATATTTCTGGCTGCTGTAATGTGAAAAAGAATAAATTCATCTTGTGCATATAATGTGATAATTAGATACCTTTGACATTCCTGGCAGCTCTTTTTTGTGGATTCTTGGAAGCCATTTTGGGTTGGTGGGAGCACCCACCCACTTTTACTGTGGTGTCTACTGGTTTTAAGTGGAGACCTGAAGCAGCATGCTGCTGCTCGAGGGGGATGGCTCTGTTTATTTCTGTGGCTCAATATACCAGGGAAGCATCATGGATATCTAGAACCTCTGGACACTTTGACCACACTGACAGAAATGGTAGTGTTTAAAGGGAGAATTAGGATGCAGACTTTGCCGCAAGCACTTATAAAAGAAAGTGAAAGTCTGGAGACATTTCTAAAGCCCAAACTGAACACGTGCCCTTTTTTCTGTCCCTTTCTAGGTTTATGAACTGACCTTGCATCACACACAGCACCAAGACCACAACGTGGTGACAGGGGCACTGGAACTCTTGCAGCAACTCTTCCGCACACCCCCACCAGAGCTCCTGCAAGTGCTGACCACTCCAGGGGGCCTGGCTCAGCTCTCTGCTGCTCAGGAGGAGGCCCAGGGCAGGAGCCGCAGTGGGAGCATTGTGGAGCTTCTAGGTGTGTTCTCACTGGTCTCTGCTTGTAACCGCCTGTGCAGTCCCTTAGGACCCTTGTGTTCTGTGAGGCTGTTCTGTGCTGAGCTGCCACTCCAAGCTTCTTGACTAGATAGATGTACGGCACAGATCTCAGGATGTCATCTGGCAGAGTGAGGTCAGATGCGCATGGTTTGCCTTCTCTGACTGCACTGTTCCCTACCTGATGTTTGGGTGTTATACAACAAGAACAGAAGGGTTTTTCTAGGGCTTTTGTGTTAATTTCCCTGAGATGGGATCTCAGTGCCTTTGCCTGGGTTTCAGAATCCTTTTCTGCTCTCTGGGTCCTGACTTTAAAACTTTGCATTCCCAGCCCCTGCTCTGTACCCCCAAAATTTCCTGACCTAGTCTCTGTGCTTCTTCATATTCATAGGAGTTGGGCTCTGACTCCACAGGGGTCTGCTCTGGCAGCCCAGTGTGTTGACATGGGGCGTCCTTGGGAGCAGGGACAGATGAGAACCTGTGGATCCTAGCCTCCACAGCAGGTTTGAGGAGATTCTGCTGGCCTGATCTCTGGATGGCTGCTGCAGGGGGCCAGGGTGGACAGGGGAATATATATGGTAATGAGGCCTCTGTTCACTGTGTTGAGAACTAGAAAGAACTTACTGTATGTGCAGCTACTGCCTCATGGGCATGTGGTGAGCCGTAGACAGAGGTGTTAATGTGCCCTGCCCGCCCTCCTTTGCTCTGCAGAATCCTTGGTGGGCTGCGTGTGTCACGAGTGCTCATGTCTAATGATTGCTCCCGGTGGCCATGTCTACTTGATTATTAGATGATCAAATAATCTGAGACCTCTACTATTTTTAATTTGGCTGTTAAAAAGCAGTTTATTATAGTTCTTTTGGCATTTTTAGCTGTATCTTCAAAACTACGTATTTAAATGTCAATGTAATTTTCACATTAAAATTAAAAAATGTTGCACTGTGCCATTTAAGCAGGAATATGTTGACATTTTCCCTACTTTTAAAGTTAGATTAAGCTTTTTGAAGGTGTTCGGATTTCTTCTGATTTTTAACAGCTTATTTCCTCCTTTGATCTGTCACTTTTTATGGTTTACAGCTGGAGGGGGTTCTTCTTGCAGTCCTGTCCTTTCAAGAAAACAAAAAGGTGATTATTTTTGAAATATGCATCTTGTATTGAATCAAACTACTTTTTCTGTTTATGCTCTGGGCTATATCTTTTCCCATAGTGTGACTCTGTGGGTGAATGTTGGTGGAAACTGATAAATAGGCCTTAAGTTGTGTCGGATGCCTTTAAAAAGTCACTTCTGCGTCTGATTTGCTGTGTCATAGATTTCTAATGCTTCCTTTAGAGGTCAGCAGACTTTTTCCATAAAGGGTCACAGAGCAAATATTTTAGCAACATGGGCCACACGGTCTTTTTTTACAATTGTCCCGCTCAGCCCCATGGCCAGAAAGCAGCTATAGGCCATCTGTGAGAGCTGGGCATATCTGGGTCCTGGCAGAATTTCACTTAGACACAGGCAGGCCTGCTGCTGCAGAAGGGGAGCTTACTTTCCTAAAGGATTATATTCAGTTAGGAATAATAATAATGATAATAATTATCATCATTATTATTATTATTTAGCTTTTATGAATTTAATTTAGCCCTGGTTGTCATTTTTCAGCCATATTTGACTATTCATATCAGAGGGTACAGTTAATTTATGTGTATTAAAGTGTTTCTGATAGAGATATTCCTCATTTAACAACCTGTTTAATAACTTTTGGACTTAGTTATGACTGAGGTCTGCTGCTTGGACTTACAAGCTATGTTTTTGTTTTGTTATTCTTTTTGTTTTTTGGGGTACAGTTCTGTACATTTTGCTTATTGAGTCTCAGTGTCTTTTTTGGGTACAGAACACCTTTTTACAGTACTGTGATTGTTGCTGATGGTCTTGTACAGTACAATACTATAGTGTTATATCATTATATATTACATGCTGCATATGAGTTATGCAAATCAAAGCAGTGTTCAAGTTGGAGTTTCCTTGGACCATTTCTTTGTTCTGAGCATAATAATGTACATATTATGCACAACTCCTCATTTAGCTGCCAGTTCATCTAATGATGTAGGGGCAGGAACAGAATACAGCTGTTAAACAAGGAATGTCTGTGACCTGATGCTTTTCCTTCATGTTATCACTTTGTATCACTATTTATTTTCTTTTTCATTGGGAATGTCCTTAGAAAAGAATTACTGGTATTTTTTATTTTGAAATCTTAGAAGACTTGTCCTTTTTTGTATCATAACTTGAGTGTTTAAAGTATTGAATGGGATCTTAACAGGAGTAGCATTCTTATCTTTAAGAAGGAGGTAAGCATTTCCCAGCACTTAGTAGTTTGTACGCTGGGTATGGTGAGGCACACCTGTAGTCCCCACTGAGGCAGGAGAATCACTAGAGCCCAGGGATTTGAGATCAGCCTGGGTTGAGACCCCATCTCACAAAAAAACGTAGTATGGGCCATCATAGTATGGGATAGTTAATTGAGTTTGAAGGTTTAGAGAAACATTATCATTTTTTGGAAAATTTTTAAAAATTGAGATTCTTAGAAAATTAGTCTCTGTTCTGAAGTTAGGAGACATGGTTGGACAAATAGTGAAGTTAATTTGATATGTCATTTTTTTTCTTAGTCACTTTTCTTGAGACAATGAAAAAGATAATGATTGACATTGTTAGATAAATTATTCTGTCTTTTGTTGAGCACATAGTATATTTTCTCAGTCTTTGATTTTTTCAGTTTTTTTTTTTCATTTAGAGCTATGGTTTTCAAACTTTATTGTAGCTGCAAAGTCCACATGCCTCCCCCCAGTCTGCCAGTATAGAAGAGATAAAAGTAGAGTTGTATTGAGCAAAGGTGTGGGGTGGTTTGGACTCAGTTCTCTAGTGGCAGGCCTGTGCTCGTTGCACTGAGTGAGTCCTCCCTTGCTTTGGGGTGTGGAACGTATGTGAAAAACACTGATTCAGAGATGCTGCGCAGGCCTGTTATCTTGGCTGCTCAGGAGGCAGATGCAGGAGGCCTCCAGGTTTGAGGTCAGCCATCACAAACTAAACCAAGGCTGGTTCAGCTCCCTAGATTCAATCCTTAGCATCTGATGGAGGAAAAGGAAGAAAAGATCCAAAGTCACTGTGATGGAGTTTGGTATGATCCCTCAAATCACTAGGGGATTGTTTGTGCTGAGACGGAATCTGGCCTCAAACTCGAGGTCTTTTTTGCTCAGCCTGCAGAACATTTGGGCCGATAGGTGTCCATCACTGCTTCCAGCTTGAACTAGAAGTCCTGTTTTTTGATGTTTAGTAACTGCAATTTCACTTATATTTAGGGCTTTGAGTTTGTCAATTTTTCCTTCTCTAAATCTTTTAGGGCCAACGAGATAGCTCAGCAGACTAAGGCAAGCGCGGGGACCAGGCTTTCATGAAAGCTCAACACCAGCGCCGCGTGCTGTGCGGGCCCCACCCCAACATGCTGAGCTAGCGACCTAGTCTGGGTGTGGTGGCGCACACCTGTAATCCCAGCACTGGGAAGGCTGAAAACAGGAGGATCACTATGAGTTCAAGCTGCGTAGTGAGACCCTGTACCAAATATTAAATAAATAAATACACTTTTAGTGCCTTTAATGTCATATTAAGTTTATGGAAGTTATTACAACTGTGACTTACAAGTTAGAAGTTGCCAGTTAACTATTTATAGACAGTGTATAGTGACTTAATGAGGTCTGTTAAGTCACACTAAAACTTTTAAGTTTTTTTAATATTTTTTGTATTTAGTATACATCCTATAGGGTCTATAGGATCTCACTACACAGATTGGATTCTAGTGATCCTCCTTTACAGGTGTGCGCCACCACACTCTTATGTCTCAGCATGCCCTGGGGGCAGGGCCAGCATGCCAGGGATGGAACTCTAGTCCCTGTGTCTGATTTCAGTAGTGTTCTGAACATTCAAGCAGGCGCTTGAATCCACTGAGCTATCTGGCTAGCCTTTCTAGTATATTTTTAAAACTGCAAACAAAATACTAATTTCATCCTTTCAGACAGTAGCACTAGAGTTCTGATTGCTAACAACAGAAACTAAAAGGAGAATGAGTGATTTTTCTTTGAGAGTTTTGTATAAATTCTTATTGGAGACTTCATGAATACCCCAAGGTTAATAGAATTGAGTCTTTTCTGTCATAATTTTAAGTTGAATACTGATGTAAATTATTTAGCAGTAATGATAGTTAAATCAATAAACTTTCATTATTAATGTATTTTACAGTACTGTCAGAGAATCATTGCCTATAACTTTCATACAAGCTAATTGTTTCAATAGTGTTCTGAGCATAATATTTCTGTGTTCTTGTGTTTAACCCTGAAGATACAAAAACATACATAATAATAAACCATGAAGTTAAATATGCTCATGAGTTTCAATTTAGATTGGATTTAGAATGTACGCTGATTTAATTTTAAAGCTCTTTAGCCAACTTAAGAGGACTGTTGGTATACTATTCACTAGGGAAAGTGCTTTTAGGAGAGGAAGAAGCCTTGGAGGACGACTCCGAATCGAGGTCGGACACCAGCAGCTCGGCCTTTGCAGGTAGTGAGTGGCTCCTGTCACTCTTGCTTACATCCTGTTCCCCACCTCTGCCCCACACCTCAGCCAGCATACAGCAGTGGGGGTGGCAGTGGAGTCAGCCTGCTCAAACATTGATAATTTTCATCCCATGACTTTGAGGGATGTGTCTGTGTGTTCCCTTTCGCATGGGCTCTTTGCGTCTTCTCAGTCAGGTGGTGGCTAGGACTTTCTCCTTCATGGGATGGTTGACAGCGAAGTGAGTGGCGTGGAGCATTGTCCAGGACACACTTACTCTTTTTATATAGAGCTATCTGATTAAGTTATCTGGACTTTATAAGAGATGAATAGTAACCGCAGATGCCAGTGTCTGGGTTAAATTAGTATAGTTTGGGTTACATGAGCCTATCCAAAAGAACAGTTTTGGGTAAATGAAAATAAGGCAGTGATATCTGGGAAGATTATGGGAATAACACCAGTGGTAATAATTTATCCTTTTAGCTTACAAAATACAAATGGATTTTTATTTTCTTAATTGAAAAGCTCAAATGTTACTAACAGAAGATTTCACCTTCCTGGGCAGTGTGGAGGTCGAGTGCTTGGACGCAGTTGTCCTCCAGAGCGATCACTGGCCGTCGCTTCTGATGGCAGATTGTTATGAAGGGATTTTTGTACAGTGCTTTTATTTTGTTATAGGAAATTCAGAATGAAACTAGGAAGGTGTGGTGTATATTTGTCCTGCAGAGGAACAGGGCTAGATTAGAGGTCTTGCACAGGGAGTGGAAAAAGGCAAGTACATCCTAAGGAGAACGTGACTTTGCCCGTTCCCAGCACTGCTTTGTAGAGCCACTGGGTGTTGCGCTCGCCATTTGTGCTGCCTGCTGCCAGGCTGCCTCTGCCTAACTGTGTTGCTCTAGCCATGGCCTCAATAGTTGCTTAAGAACTTGAACTTTGGATTTGGCAGTGAACTCCCATTCGAGAATATTATAGTCTGTCTGTCTGTCTGTCTGTGTGTATGTATTTATTTATTTAATATTTTTAGTACTGGGAATTGAACTTGGGACATTGGGCACCTCAGGCAGGCATTTTTGCTGCTGAGCCATCTTCCCAGCTATTCATAGCATTTAAAAGCCTTACTTTACTGCTATAGATACTGTTGACAGATGTGAAGGATGCAGTCTGTGAATTTAGGACTTAGTGACTCCGAACTTTCTGTTACACTGCATACTTTCTCTCATGGATGTTGGCTTGACCATCTGACTGCTGGGCCTTTTTTGTCTCTAGCCTCTGTGAAAGGGGAGATCAGTGGCGAGCTGGCAGCCTCCTCGGGGGTTTCTACTCCTGGGTCTGTGAGTCACGACATCATCACCGAGCAGCCCCGGTCACAGCACACGCTGCAGGCAGACTCCGTGGATCTGTCTGGCTGTGACTTGACCAGTGCCGCCACTGACGGGGATGAAGAGGATATCTTGAGCCACAGCTCCAGCCAAATCAGTGCTGTTCCATCTGACCCTGCCATGGACCTGAATGATGGGACCCAGGCCTCCTCACCCATCAGTGACAGCTCCCAGACCACCACGGAAGGGCCCGATTCAGCCGTGACCCCTTCTGACAGCTCTGAGATCGTAAGTGGGCAAGGAGGCCCGGGGTTCCACAAAGAGGCCTGCTGTCTTCCTGAGCTCTTCCCAGGCCAAAGCCTGAGCCCTCATGCTTATTTTTCTCTTTCCTTGTAACCCTGCTAATCTCAGTGAGAAGCCACCAGCTGAAATCATTAGTAGATGGCCTGGTCTCCTCCCAGACTAGCCTCAAACTTAGGATCCTCCTTCCTCAGCCTTCTCTGTAGCTGGGATTATAGGCATATGCCACCACACCATTTTTAAGTGTTAACTGGCTGGTAACTATTTTTAATTGTTTAGTTCAATGGTATTAAATAATGTCATGAAACTATTACCACCATTGATTTATAAGTCTTTTCCTCTTCTTAACCGTTTGAGTCCCAACAAGTGCAGTTGCGCTGCTGAGATTTTATGTTGAGAAAACCCAGCACATTTCGAACATTGTGGACAACTGATGGTGCATTACCGATTGTTGAAGTTGCGCGCTCAGATTTACTGACGCAAGTACGCCGAGATATTGCTTTACTCTTAACTGTTTCCTTGTAGATTATGTATGCATTTAAAACCATGGGGTTGATTATGTTAAAGGCTACCTTTTTCCAATATTTAACTGATCTTCGTTCATCGAGATAAGTATACAGCATTTTATCCGATTCATCGATGAAAAATAAACAAAGCGCTCTCGCGCTGCTTGGTATTTCTCGACATAAAACAAGTGCTATCACGCTGTTTGGGTCTTTTCTTACTCATTTAGAGAAAGCACGGTTGCGCTGTTTGAGATTCTTTGACAGTGTTTATTCAATACCCCCTGGTACTCAAACGGTTAAACTGAAAAGTTGGTCCCTCTAAATACTTGCTTCCAGCTCTTCTTCCAGCTCCTGAGCCATGGTTCTTTTCTGTGCTTTAAAAGCTTAATGACCAGGGTCCTCATAGAAGTGGGATCATGGGGTCTTTGTTCATCTGTGACTGGTTTGTTTCACTTAGCATAATGTCTTCAAGGTTTAAAGTTTGTGTATTTGGCACAGAGTCTCACTACGCAGCTCAGACTTGTAGTGATCCTCCTGTTTTCAGCTTCCCCAGTGCTGCAATTATAAGCATGCACCACCACGCCTGGACTCACTTACCAACTCACCCCCCCCCTCCCCCGGGGGGCAGGACTGGCATAGCATACTGGACTGGGTATCAAACTCTGGTGTCTGTGCTTGCCAAAGCAAGTGCTTAGTCCCTTGAGCTATCTCACTGGCCCTCCCCTACCCTTTTTAGCAGTACCCTTAAATAGGAGCCCCTGTCCATTTATTGATTGATTGATTGATTGATTGATTGATTGCAGGACTGGGGTTCGAACTCATGACCTTGCACTTGCCAGGCAGGCACTTGTGCCACGGAGCTATCTTCCCCAGCCCAGCCCCTGTCCTTTTTAACAGTTACATATTAGGCAACTACTGTACCACTGCTATGTTCCCAGCCCTTTTTTTTTTTAAATTTTGATCCAAGATCTTGCCAAGTTGTTTAGGCTGCATCAGCCTCCTAAGTAGTTGGGATTACAATCTTGTGTCACCGTGCCCTACCTGGAGTTTCTTCATGTGTTAGGGCTGAATACTATTTCATTATGTATGGGTCACCTTTTGCTTATCCATTTATATGTCAGTGGACAGTTGGGTCGATTCCATCTTACAGCTAGTGAACACTGCTACTGTTGAGACACGGTGGCGCACCTCCGTCAGTGCGTGTTTGCAGTACAGAAGAGTGATGCTTGTTGAGGAAATCGGCACACGCGTGCACTAGAGCTTGGTCATTGTCAGTCCCTTTAACCCCTTCTTTTTGCCCTTGATCCCGACTCCATCTTCCAGAGTCTGTCTCTTGTTTCATACCATTTCTCCTGCATTTTATTCAACCATTTATTTATAATTTAGTTTTTTATATAAAGAATATAATTTCTTTGTCTGATTCATTTCATTTAGTATGATGTTTCAGGTTCCTCTGTTTTCCTGCAGACAATGTGCTTGCATTCTTTATGGCTAAATAAGATTCCATTGTGCTATTCATGTTTTTTTTTTTCTTATATTTGTGCTGATGGGCTTCAGACATGTTTCTTGCTTCAGTAGTTTTGGGAATATACTCCAAAATGAAGTTGGAGGGGCCGGCGAGATGGTTCAGTGGTCTAAAGCGCCTGCTTAGGAAAGCTCAGGCAACTGCAGGGACTACGGTTCGATCCCCGGCACCACGTGCTGCACCAGCCCCACCACCAGGGCAGGCTGAGCCAGCCATAAATAAGTAAATAAAGAAACAAACAAATAAATAAAAAAAAACAAAAACAAAAAAAACAACAAAATGAAGTTGGGAAAAAAATTTAAAACAAAATACAAAGCAAAAAGAAATGAAGTTGGTTTTATATCACTTTTCTTTTTAAGAAGGTTATATGATACTCTGGGAGGCTGAGGTAGGAGGATCACTAGTTTGAGGCCAGCTTAGGCTGCTTAGCAGTTTAGGGAGTACCTGTCTCAAAAAAAAAAAAAAAAAAAAAAAAAAAAAAAAAAAAAAAAAAAAAAAAAAAAAAAAAAAAAAAATGCTGAGAGTAGGAGGCCGCAGCTCAGTGCTACAGCTGAATGTTCCATCTCCAGTACCAACAAAGTAAAAAGAGGCTTGCTTTTAAAAAAAATTGTTTGTTTGTTTATTTATTTGGTACAAGGTCTCGCTGTGCATCTCGGGCTTGTAGTAAACCTCCTGTCTCAGCCTTCCTAGTGCTGCGATTATAGGCGTGTGCCACCATGTACAGTTTTGGTGGCCAGTGCAGGACTGGCATGGCATACTGGTACTGGGGATCGAGCCTTGGTCCTTCCACTTTCCAGGCAAGAGCTTAGACCTCTGAGCTGTCTCACTGACCATGGCTTGCTTTTTTCCCTTTTTTTTTTTTTTTGTCTTTTTGAGACAGGGTCTCGCTATGCAGTTCAGGCTGGCCTTGAGCTCACTTTTGTAGCCCAGGCTGGTCTTGAACTTGCAGTGATCCTCCTGCCTCAGCCCCCCAAGTTTTTTTTTTTTTTAATTATTATTATTATTATTATTATTTTTTTTTTTTTTTTTTTGTGAAACTGGAGTTTGAACTCATGACCTTGCACTTACCATGCAGGCACTTGTGCCATGGAGCTATCTCCCTGGCCCCTGTGGCTTGCTTTTTTGTGATAAATGTTGAACATATTTTCCTAAGGATGTGCTGTGTGTTTTGACTTGCTTCTAAATTTTATTTTTATTTTCTGAACTTTCTGCAAAGCTTTCTTCCAGAGGGGCTCAGTCCTTCTTGGCAGCCGCCTTCCTCATGCGGCCAGCATGTTGCTCAGCTCCTCACACTTCCTCTTGCCATGGATGTGTGTCCCCCACCCTTTTCTTGATGAACTGGAGGGCACATTTATCCTTGGAGACCTTGAGCAGCTCCTGGCACACTGCAAATGGGGGATGAAGCCACACACCTCCCTGATTATGTCCGGCACGAACGTGATGTGTTTGGTGAGGTGTCCTTGACAGTCCCGCTGTGCCTCGGTTTGCTCACATTTTTAGTCACCCTTGTTGAAGCCCACAGCCATGAGATAGTGGAGGGAGGGCCATTGCTATTGTTCTTCAATGGTTGCTGTGGCCGAAGGACCTCTAAATTTTAAATTGTGCAAAGCATTTCCAAAATGTGTAGAAATAAATTAGAAAATCTTCCCCAGCTCCACCTTGCCTGTCCCTTCCCTGCCCTTGTGCTGTCACAGCAGCTTGATAGGACATGGTATGGTAGGGAGCTCTGGGCTCATGGGCTGTAGGGAACCAAGCATCCTCCTGATCTGCCTGCCATTTTCGTGGTTCATGGAGCCTTCTGTATCCTTCATATAATCACTAAGTATTAACTTTACTAATTACCTGAGATTGTTTTAAAAGCAGAGGGTGAAGCGAAGACTTTATAACCAAACTTCTGCTTTCATGAAGTTTGACAGTGAAGGTGACTTTCCCTGAGGGCCTTGTATGCTGTGTGTGTGTGTATGCGTCTCCGCAGGATGCAGACGCACTAGTAATCACGTCAAGCGGATAAATTCGTGGCAGATGACAGCAAGTACTGCTGAGCAGTCATCAGAGCTTGGCTGAGTGTGCTTCTCAGCAGACACCCAGTGGCAGGAGGGGTTTCTGGAGCCACATTTCCCCCCTTCACCGTATGAGGGATGTTGTGTAGGTGTGTGTGGTCCTGTGTGACATGGTAGCTGGTCAATAAGGCTTATTACTGTGGTGAAAATGTTCACTAAATTTAACCTGTGGGCCAGCTAAGCTTTCTGGGGGTAAACCCTCTGACAGGGAGGAGCAGAAGATATATTCTATAGTTGCTTTTGATCATGTAGCTTTTTAAAATTTTTAAATTATTATTATTATTATTATTATTATTATTATTATTATTGGTGTTGGTAGTAGTAGTAGTAGTCTTTTTGAGACAGTCTTGCTATACAGTTCAGGCTGGCCTTGAGCTCACTTTTGTAGCCCAGGCTGGTCTCGAACTCACACCAATCCTCCTGCCTCAGTCTACTAAGTGCTGGGATTACAGGTGTGCGCCACCATGCCCGGGCCTATACAGCTTTTTTTTTTTAAATGAGGCATTAGAATGAATTTTATTTTGTGTGGGGCCAGCTCAGCCTGCCTTGGGGGCGAGGTGGGGCTGGTGCAGCATGTGGTGCCAGGGATCAAACTGCAGTCCCTGAGCTCTTGACTAAGCAGGCACTTTAGACCACTGAGCTATCTTGCTGGCCCCAGGAATCAATTTTAAAATGATGTTATATCATATTATTTCAGTAATAATTTGCTAGCCCTTTGAGAGTCCATTGCTCAGTTTTTTCAGGTTTATTACACAGAAAATTTTAAGTGGATACAAAACACAGATTGTGAAATTATTTTTACTTACTCTAATTTACTATAAAATTACTTAGGAAGAAAAGATATTTCTGTTTTCTTTTTTTTTAACTTTATTTACTTATATTATGGTCAGCTCAGCCTGCCCAAGGCGTGGAGCTAGCACAGCATGTGGTGCCAGGGATCGAACTGTGGTCCCTGTGGTTGCCGAAGCAGGCACTTTAGACCACTGAGCTATCTCGCTGGCCTGCTGACAGATTTTTCTTTTAATTGTTTCATTTTTATCTAAAAAATAGAAGCTTCAGATTAAATTCCTTGGAACTTTTGGAGCTATTAGTGCTTTCATAACTAGCAGGGAGTGTGAGCTGACAAACCAAGTGGTGCTCGCATGCATCTGTGCACACGCAGTGAGCGCAGCGCGTCTAACGTTAGCACTCTGTGCCGCTCTCGGCCCCTGTTGGTTCCGCAGGTGTTAGATGGTGCCGACAGCCACTATTCAGGCATGCAGACTGACCCCCCACCAGAGGAGGACGAGGCGAAGTCTGCTGGCCTTCCTGCCGAGGCCTCAGAGGCTTTCAGGAGCTCTTCCCTGGGTAAGTTGACTCCAGCTGACGTGCTGCAAGGTAGTTTTGGTTTTGTCTTTGAGCAACTTGATTTTGGCTTCCAAGAACCTATCTTTTGATATCTTTGTATTCTGAGTCTTGAGTAGCAGGTGAAAATGACCAGCCCATGTGCACACATGTTTTCATTTGAAATTGTTGTATGTTATGAGTCAATGCAGAAAGAAACCATGAGAAGACCTGATGAATATAGCTTCAGAGGTCTCACTGAGATGAGCCTCTCTCAAAGTGAGCCCAGAGCCTCAAAAACATCTCACTTTTATTGAGGTCTAAAAGCAGGCTAAAAAATGTGCATAACTGCTTTTATGAATTTAAACAGCTCCTTTTATTGCCTTGAGCATTTACTTAACTCTTAAGTTTACACAATACTAGCTGTTAACATCCCAAGCAAGGGAGGAGACAACAAACAGGGTGCCAGCAAAAAGCTGCTATCTGCAGCCTTAAATCCCAGCTTGCTAAAATTTACAAGTGAGACCACAGCTCTCTCAAGACATTAGGCTTTTGTCTTATCTCTATATTTCTATGTGAAATTTGTCATTTAATTTCGCTTTTCTGCTTTTGAAGCCCTTCAGCAAGCACATTTATTGGAGAGTGTGGGTCACAGCAGGCAGCCTTCAGAGAGCAGTATAGATAAATTTGTATCAAGAGATGAAGCTGCTGAACCAGGCGATCAAGAGAACAAGGTGAGCTCCTTAGGCATAGAACAGCTCCATATTGCTGAGCTCATTTGTGGGTTTGAAATTAGTGGCCTCTGACAACCTGGTTTATTGGTTTCCCATCACTGGCCCCATTTATCTCCCTTAAAATGCTTGAAGGCCTCTTCGGGCCTCCTTTTCAGCCTCTCCAGAGACTCCCTAATGTATGGGTCCTGCCTCCTGACATACCTGCTTTGGGCTGAGTGCTTTTCCTGATTTCTCGGGCCATCCAGTTGTCACTTGTGCATGGCCTTGCACATTCCTTGTTGCCACTGAATTATTTTAAATCTATTTGGCTTTCCAGATGTGCTATCTTTCTGCTTAAGCTTAAATTCACTGAGGGCTAGATTGTGCATCATAGTTTAGTGAACCTCTGCTGTGCATGCTGCAGCGAGCTATTTATATCACTGAAAGCTCTAAACGGCTCATCACCACTGGTTGAGTCCCGTCAGTCAGCGCCCATCCCGGACCATTCCTTCCAGACCTACCTGCCTTGAGGCAGGCCTACTCCCTCTAACCTTTGGGCTTTTGTGCACCTTACTTTGCTAAATGGTTGCTATTTGACCTATAGAAGATTGTTCCTGGCTTGCCTCCCCGAGGAGCCTTCCTGAACGCCTGCTCTCTGCTCCTGTGTCCTGTGTATCTTCCCTGCTTGTGAGCTAGTCCCTGTTACAGTCCTGTGTCTGTGTGGACACTGGCTCGTCAGCCTCCGCTTGGCTGTGGGGTCCTGTATTTTGGCAGACACAGGCATCGCTGCCTCTACGTCTGGCACAGTTGCTGCTCTGGAACAGTCTGTCGAATGAACTAGCATGAATGTGTGTCTGCCTCTGTGTTCCAGCCTTGCCGGATCAAAGGTGACATAGGACAGTCTACTGATGATGATTCTGCTCCTCTGGTCCATTGTGTCCGCCTTTTATCTGCTTCATTTTTGCTAACTGGGGAAAAAAATGGTAAGCACAGAAGGACGGGTACAGAATTGATGAAGTACTTGATGTTTCAGATATCAGGTTTGTGGCCCTTATTGTTGGGATGGGCTTTGCTTTGTACTGACTGATGGAGGTCGGTGGAAATGAGAGGAACAGGTGGTTTATTGGGCCTACTTTTGTTAAGTGAGAACACCAAACCTGGCTTCGTGGTTTCTTTGCAGTGCTGGTTCCAGACAGGGATGTGCGAGTCAGTGTGAAGGCCCTAGCCCTTAGCTGCATCGGGGCAGCTGTGGCCCTGCATCCAGAATCTTTCTTCAGCAAATTGTATAAAGTACCTCTGGATACCATGGAATACCCTGGTATGTTCAGAATGCACATCTTTCTCTCGGATTTAATCATTATTTTCAAGACTACTTCAAACTATTTCAGTTTTAGAATAGTGTGGAGCCAGGTGCGGTGGCATGTGCCTGTAATCCCAGCACTTGGGAAGCTGAAGCAGGAGGATTGTTGCAAGTTTGAGACTAGCCTGGGCTACAAAGTGAGCTCAAGGCCAGCCTGAACTGCATAGCAAGACCCTTTCTCAAAAAAAGAAAAAAAAAAAAAAGATATGGTAGTGTGGACTTTGAGTTACTTTATGCATTTGATCAAAGTGTAGTTCTCCATAGACACATAAATAGTAGTGTTCTTGGGTTCCTGAATTCACTTTAGATGCTGTGTTTGTAACTGAAATGCTTGTGACTGACAGTAGAAATATAGGATTATAGGAGCCATTCCCATACATACTCTGTTCATCCCTATAGCACCAGTCACATTACCAAGGTTGCTGCGTCATGCTTGGCTAGGCCAGATGTCCATGTGTAAAGGTTGGTGGGGACTGCTGGAGACTGGCTGGGGCGGCAGTAGCCCTGACTCTGTGCTTACAATCATTGTGAAGTAGAAATTATTTTCTCTCTTCTGTTTTTCTATGGGTAAAAGGGCACATTTTGCTTTTGAGTTTGCATTAGGTAAATGTAGTATTTTGAAGCTTTTCTAATCTTTATTTTGAAATGAAATCTTAGAATTTTTATTATTGTCCAGCAGCTTGGAATAATCAAGAAAACCTGGATTAAAGAAATTTCAACAAAATGGTCAATCTAGAATTCTTGGGTGGGGAGATAGCTCAGTAGAAAAAGCACTTGCCTAGCAAGCACTGGGTCCTGAGTTCAATCCCTGGTACTGGGAAAAAAAAAATTCTTGAACTCAACATTTTTAGCACTTAAAGTTATTATAGTCTAGCCATTTCAAATTTGGAAAGTACTCCCTCACATATGATTTCTGAGAACTAAGCTTTTATGTTGAGATTAGGACCTTAATGGTAGAGATTTGTACAGTGGTTGGACAATTCCTCTCCACAGAGGAGCAGTATATCTCCGACGTCTTGAACTACATCAACCATGGAGATCCACAGGTCCGAGGAGCTACGGCCATTCTCTGTGGGACCCTCGTCTCCTCTGTCCTCAGTAGGTCTCGCTTTCATGTTGGGGACTGGCTAGGCACCATTAGGACACTGACAG
The DNA here is from genome assembly GCA_004027915.1 of Capromys pilorides. Taxonomy (NCBI): domain Eukaryota; kingdom Metazoa; phylum Chordata; class Mammalia; order Rodentia; family Capromyidae; genus Capromys; species Capromys pilorides. The sequence goes on from PVKN010001965.1 coordinate 18,452, forward strand.
GTAAAGGCCAGTTTTCACTCATGTCCTGTCCAGATGCCATCCCCAAACTTAATTATATGTAAAGATGTTTATTCCTGTTCTCTGGCTTAGGAAATAGGTTTTCTCTAGCGGACTGCATTCCTCTGCTTCAGAAAACATTGAAAGATGAATCTTCTGTGACGTGCAAGTTGGCTTGTACAGCTGTGAGGGTGAGCACAAACTTTTGTCTCAATTGTTTCTTTGATCAGAGGGCATTTTACCACTGTGAGGGTATGGGTGGAGCTAAGTATGAAATACTCTCATCCTTTCTAATTAAACAATAATTAATATATGTATTCATCACTCAGCATTGGAAACAAACCCTGCCAATAAAGTTAAAGCTTAGGAAACTTTAAGCTTTAGTTCTCAGAATACTTGTTTGAAATATACTCTCTCTTAGAGGGTATATTCATAGCTAGGTGTGGTGGTTCATGTTTAAAATCTCAACTCTGGGAGGCTGAAGCAGTTTGAGCCCAATCTGGGCATCTCAGTGACTTAGCAAAAACCCTGTCTCAAAAACTAGAAAGGAAAAAAAATACTCTTAAAGGGTTATGAATATGCTTCAGTGTAAAAGCTCTGGATCTGATCTTAGTACTGGGGGGCGGGGAGGAATACACACACACACACACACACACACACACACACGTATATATATATGTAAAATGATATTTAGAAATGCACCTTGCTATTACTAAATGTAAAATCTATTGACCTAAAGAAAATACTATGTTCTCAGTGTACTCCATGTGAATACTCTATGTACCTCATGAGTTGAAGAATTAAAGTCAGCTGTAGGATTTAATCAGCCTGTTTTGTTTAGATTAAGTGGATGAACCTCAGTTCTTCACATGAGAATAGGTACAAACTTTACTTATCAGCAAGCTCGTAAGTCACGAGCGGTCAAGAGCAGTAAAAATTAGCCAATAAAAATCAAAACTAAAAAAGACCTATAATTCAAATTTATGAAATGTCTCCCTTTTTAAAACTTTCATGGCCTGATAGTAAATTTTCTCCAGTTGCAGTTTTGTTTATTTATTTATATTTATTTTATTTTTTCAATGTATGTTAGTACAGGGTCTCACTACACATCTCTGAATCTTAGTGATCCTTCTGTTTTGAGCCTCCCACGTGCTGGGATTACAGGCGCATGCCACCATGCCCAATCTCAGTTGCCGTCTGCGAGCGCGCTGGGGATGGGGCTGGCACAGCATGCCTGGATTGAAATCCTATTCCCTGTGCCTGCCCAAGCAGGTACTTTAATCCACTGAGCTATATGGCCAGCCCTTCAAGTTGCAGCTTTAGGCCAAGTTCCAGCATGTCCCTCTCTTGGGCAGAGGGAGTGTGTTGGCAGCCCAGTCACACTGCTGGTTGGCGCCCCTGTGTGGCAGCATGTGTGACAGTGCCCTGTGTGCACAGAGGCTCCGGGCACACTGTAGTAGGAGGCCTTCCATTCCTTGTGCGGCAGAGGACCCGGAACAGCACAGGGCCCCCACTGTGCTGGACCCTTTGCATTGACCATGGGTGTTTTAAAGTGGTTCTAGGAATGTGTTGTACCATCTCCCAGGCAGCCAATTGGTACCAAGTTTGATTCTGAAATCACAAATTGATAGTTGTTGTTTAAGACATGAAGCCATGACTTGGGCAGAATTGAGGGGTTAAAAGAAATACCTTTATGTGAACAGGATGTATTTATGTGTAAATTTGATTTAGTGAGGTCAAATGTGAGGATCTCTGAGAGTCTGCAGCATCTTGTCGCTGTGTAGAAACTACAGGGCAGGGTGTGGAAGGGCACAGTCCTTACATGTGCTGGCGCTGCTGAGGGACTAACCTGCTCTCACTGTGCCTGCTTTCAGCACTGTGTTATGAGTCTCTGCAGCAGCAGCTACAGTGACTTGGGGCTGCAGTTGCTGGTGGACCTGCTGGCCCTGAGGCATAGCTCCTACTGGCTGGTGAGGACAGAGCTCCTGGAGACGCTGGCAGAAATGGACTTCAGGTGAGTGGTTAGGCTGCTCAGCTGACACTCAGACAACCCAGGCAACCTTGGTCACTTGACACAGTGTTGCTTGGGAGTTGCCCACCAGACCCCAGAGGTTCAGGTATAGCACATGATTTCTGCCTTTCTAGCACTTTTTTTTTCCTTCCTGCTTTTTATTTTTTTTGCAGACCTTGCACCTAAGTAGGAAATTTATTAAGAGGTAGAAAAATAGATTTTTCTCAGTTTTAAGTGTTCTGGATGGTGGGAATAAAAGAGATTTTCTTCTGTTCCACTTTTGTCTCTCTCTCTTTTTTTTTTTTTTTTTTTTGCTTGTAGTACTGAGGATAGAACTCAGGACCCTGTCACAGCTTGCCAGCCAGGCACTTATTCTACTGAGCTATCTCCCCCGCCCTGTCTTAAACTTTAAAAGAGACTTTTTATTTTTATATTTTTCTCATGTAGGTATAGAACTCAGGGCCTAGTACACACTAGGCAAGTGCTCTATCTCTGAGCTATAGTCCCAGCTCCTGTCTTATTTTAAACTTTTTTAAAAATATAGCCTTTATTAATTCTACTTCGTTTTAAAATTTCATTTATTTATTTAATTTTAGGGAAGGATCTGCAGTAGGGTGTTCAGAGTCTCACTACTAGATTGGACTCATAGTGATCTGCCTGTTCGAATCCCCAACCCTTGCACCTACAGCGCTTTAATTTACTGAGCTATTTGACCGGCCCTATAATTATGCTTTTTGTTGTTGTTTTTTAGGTTTTTTTAAGGCAAGGTCTCATGTAGTTCAGGCTGGCTTTGAAATAATTATGTAGCCCAAGCTGGTCTTGAATTTCTGGCAATCTTCCTGCTAAGCCTGCTGAGTGCTAGGATTAGAGGTGTATGCCTATAAAGATTTTTTAAAAATGTATGGAGTCGGGGCCGGCGAGATGGTTCAGTGGTCTAAAGCGCCTGCTTAGGAAAGCTCAGGCAACTGCAGGGACTGCGGTTCGATCTCAAGCACCACATGCTGCGCCAGCCCCACCACCAGGGCAGGCTGGGCCAGCCACAAAATAAAGAAACAAACAAACACAACAAGCAAACAAACAAATAAATAAATAAATAATTTTAAAAAAATGTATGGAGTCACTGTTATTCAGGATTTAAGGGTGAGGTGGCTGGATCATATTTTGTTGCAATTAATTTTTTATTTGGTTTGTGTTTTTTGAGACAGAGTCTCACTGTGTAGTTTAGGCTGGCTTTGAACTCACTTTGTAGCCCAGGTTAGCCTCAAAGTCACAGCAATCCTCCTGCCTCATCATACGCCACCGGGCACCGCCCAAGAAAATTCACCTTTATTGTTCTTTTTCTATTTTTTTTAAGGCACCAGAAGCCTTGTGAGTTAGTTCCTTCCCCACTTGGCACATTTCCAAGTCAAGAGTGGTTCTCACCTCCAGCCTGCTGCAAGGCCCCTGCACCGGTGAACCGGTAGGGGATCTGCAGTGAGCTGTCCCACAGCAGGCATTGGGACAGCTCTCCCAGCACTAACCATGCTGATCTTCCCATCATCTTTTACCTATACTCAAGTGCAGAAATTGCTTCTTTCTATTCCCTTCTTGCTAAAGCTTTGAAGAAGAGCCATGTCCTCAGTCCTGTCTCACTGGTTTTGGATTTGGGAGAGGACTGCAAGTCTGTTTAAGCCCATTGGTCTTTCTGTTGTTTTGAGAAGTGCTGTCTCAGCCTCCAGAGCTCCACTGGCTCCAGGTGTTTGCTGAGTGACTGAATAACTTCACCGTCGACTGTGTTCTTTTCTCAGGCTGGTGAGCTTTTTGGAGGCAAAAGCAGAGAGCTTGCACAGAGGTGCTCATCATTATACAGGGGTAAGCGGTTCCTTTTGGAAACTGTCCCTAGTGCCCTGGACCCGTGGGGGCTGGGGGAAGGGCTGCCCAGTGGTGCAGAATTTCTCTGAATGTCATTGTGTTGTTAAGCTTCACACTTTACCTTATGTAAGTTGTAATTAATTTAAAATGAATCCTGTTGATCTTTTCAAAATATTTTATCTATAGTCAAATGCAGAGATGACTTACTTCTAGTATCCTTCTCTCTAAAGTTTTTAAAACTTCAAGAGCGAGTGCTCAGTAATGTTGTCATCCCCCTGCTGGGGGACGAAGACCCCCGTGTGCGACACGTTGCTGCGGCATCATTGGTGAGGTACTTACCCCGCTTCCTCTCTTCATGGGCACGCTTGGCTGAAGTGTGAGCAGTGTGAGGGTGGGCGGGGAGTGGGCAGGCAGCAGGAAGCACTCCCGAGTGAGTTCATTGTCAGCCACTCCACTCTTAACAGTCTCCTGAAGAAGTTCTTTACCGAAATGAAAAAAAACCCCAAGTGCTAACATTTCAGCTGCCAGCATCTTGGAATGTAGAGAGCACCAAAAAGTAACTGAACCAGCCCTGTCGTCCTGCTCTCCTGCCAGGATGCTCCCTGTGAGAGCTGCTGCTGCTATGGTCCAGGGGCTCAGGCCTGACCATCCCGAAGAAGGAGGGAGCGGGGGTGAGGCACACCTGTCTCTCAGTAAACTAGCCTTCCTCTCACGGTAGGCTTGTCCCAAAGCTGTTTTATAAGTGTGACCAAGGACAGGCTGATCCAGTAGTGGCCGTGGCAAGAGACCAGAGCAGCGTGCACCTGAAGCTCCTCATGCATGAGACGCAGCCTCCCTCACATTTCTCGGTCAGCACCATCACCAGGTATGCATTCCCTGGGTGCCCAGTTCCTTCCCACCCCCACTCACTTCCTTGGCCGCTTTGAGCAGGCCCTATCCCCTGGCTTGGGTGTTCACTCTGTCACCTCTGTGCTTAAGCCCAGCTGCAGGCATGCCATGGTGACTATGCTAGGCATTGCATTCCTTAGACTGCCAGCTAGATTTTTGTGTGTGGCTTTCCTGCATAATCTGGAGATTTATTCCCTGAGCACTGTCCCTTGTGAAAAGGATGTGCTCTGTCACCCCATTGGTCACACTGACGGACTAGTGGTGCTGCTGTCTGCTAGCTGGCATTTTTTTTATTTCCTCTAAGATCTTGACTAAATGACTTTTAAGGTTTTATGATAGCTGAATATTTTGTCCTGAATTTAGAACTCAACTTTTCAAATTTTGCAGTCAGTGTTTTTTTGTTGTTGTTGCTGTCGGGAATTGAGTTCAGGACCTCGCTTTGCCAGGCAAGTGCTTGTGCCACTGAGCCACATCCCTATCCCTGCAGTCAGTATTCCTAAATAAATTTTATCTTTCTCATATGAAGACCACTTTAAAAATCACACATGGGACTAATTTCTAGGCTTTTTAAATCTTTTCCCTCAGAGATTATTCTTTGTTTCACCTCTGAGCTGCTATTTCCTTTGAAAAGATCTGGCATAAATATTCCTTTAAAATAAGGAGCAAGTGAATCAGATCAAGAATTTGATAAATCTATGGTGAATTGTTATTCTAATGCCATTTTGGAAATGAGTCTGTAGCTGCCAACGAAATGAGTTTAGTGTTGCGTTACAGTTGCTTGCTAACTACTCCATTGAAGTCCTAGTTGTGCCCTTCTGCTGACCTCTTGTCATTTAGCTGTGCTTTCCCATAGGTGGATACAATGATGAATTATGCCTCTGTATCTCCCACCTTTCAGTCTGCTTCGTTAGAGCTGATGGGGAGAAGATAAATCAGATTTTCCAGATGTTCCAGAGTTTTGTTGCTATCTCTGTGATAAGACCCCTAGAATTTATCAGGGCAGAAATTGATACATGACACAAATGGCCCACTGGCAGAGTCCTTTGGGACCTTGGTTGTGGAGAAAGGGAGTTTTTCCCCCATACCCGGGGATCAAACTGAAGACCTTGTGCTTGCAAGGCAGGTGCTTATGCTGCTGAGCTATTTCCCTGGACCAAGGGATTTTTTTGGGCCAGCCAGATAGCTCAGCAGACTAAAGTGCCTGCTTAGGCAGGCACAGGGACCAGGGTCTGATCCCCAGCATGCCTTGCCGGCCCTGCCCCCAGTGCACGGTGAGACTGCAGCTGAGACTAGGCATGGTGATATGTGCCCATAATCCCAGGGTTTGGGAAGCTGAAAACAGGAAGATGACTGTGAGTCTGATCAGTGCAGTGAGACCCTGCAGGCACTGCGCTAAATACATAAATAAAAAAAAAAAGAAAAATTCCTTTCTTTTGTGTGGGAGTCAATGGCTTCAGGTGCTTGTGGTGCAGAGGACTGTCCTGGCAGTAGGCTGTGAGGATAGCATAGCCAGTGCTGCAGGGACTGATGCCTGGGAGAAGAGGGGCCATTTCAGCCTTCGTCCTCAAATAAGCACCAGAATAACTTCTAGTCTCTAAAAGCCAAGCCTTCCTCCTGCTAGCCTTCTATCTTAAAGTTTACCTTCTGATTTTGAAAAATGTCATATGATTTGAAAGACTTTTAAGTGTCCCTATTTTTCTTATAGAATCTACAGAGGATATAGTTTACTACCAAGCATAACAGATGTCACCATGGAAAATAACCTCTCAAGAGTTATTGCCACTGTTTCTCATGAGCTGATCACGGCCACCACACGTGCACTCACGGTAAGTCCTTCAGGCTGGTCTGATGAAGGCTGTGTCCCTGGTCCCCACGTGGCCCGGTGACATGAGGTCATATGGGAAATGCTGTGTCCCAGCTCTTACTCTGCACACTTGCTCAGGAACTGTGCTTTTGTCCACAGAATCTTGGCCTGTTCCAAGGAATAGTACAGAACTCTTTGCAATGAGTAAAGTAACACATACCCGTTATAAAAATCTTCAATGTTGTTGTTTGGATGTGACTTTGTATTCCTTTCTTCTGTAGTTTGGATGCTGCGAAGCTTTGTGTCTTCTTTCAGCTGCCTTTCCAGTTTGTGTGTGGAGCTTAGGCTGGCATTGTGGGTATGTATCCCCAGTGTTATGTCTGTCTGCCTGGGTGCAGCACTCATTTTTTATGCTTTGTTTTTGTTCCTTTTGTCAATTTGGCCTTATGGAAAAATTGTCTGGCAATATTTGCTTCTGCCCTGTTAGGTGTGAAAACTAGAAAGAGGAACTATTGGGAGGCGCTGACGAATGCTTCAGGTTCTCAAGCATCTTTGGGGACTTGGTGTGTGACCTGTGGGGTTAATTAAGAGAATTTTCATAAGCTAGTAGAAACTTTTCTAATTGGCTTTTTTCAAAAATTACTGTGTACTAAAAATGAAATGTGACCTAGCATTTGGAGTTGCAAGAAACTATATAGGCCTAGATTCCAGCACCTATTGAACTTCCATTCACTATTTTTACTTAAAAATAGTTTTCCTCCTACAGATGGCCTGTGAGGTGCTGGGACATAGTTTGCCTCTTCCACAGCACTGAGAAGTGGCCCTTCTTGTGTGCACTGGCAAATGAAAAATGTTTGGCTAGCTCACTTCCCACTTGGAAGTGGACCTATAGGAGTCTTGGGTGTCAGTGTATGGCCAGCTAACATTTACCCATGTGGGCTGTTTCCGTGGCCTAGAATGTTTGCTTGCTTTCTTCTGCAAAGATTAGGCAAATACAACTTCTCATAGGGCTAGCACTAGAGTTGAGCAACTTTTGACAGTGAAGTAATATTTGCTAAATCACAATGCAAAAAAGTTAAGAATATACCACAATAAATGTGTGGCTCCGGGATATTTTTTGGTTCTACTGTCTGTTTTATTTCCCAAGTGATTTTTACAGAGTTGTGTGTTAACTGGCTACAAATAGTGAGATGTGTTTCTGAGCTGTGGAAAGTATCTCCTGATGTGCCTTCCTCCTGCGGCTCTGCGAAGGACAGCTTGTTTGTTGACGCTTCCCTAGTGTGACTGTCAGGTTTCTGCCTCCAGGGCACCCCCGCTGAGTATTTCCACTGAGTCCAGGAAAAGTTGCACCATTGGGATGGCCACTGTGATTCTTACCCTGCTCTCCTCGGCTTGGTTCCCACTGGACATCTCTGCCCATCAGGATGCCTTGATCTTGGCGGGAAACTTGCTTGCAGGTACTCTGCTGGGATGATTTACTCATGAGGATGATGGTGGCCAGCACACAAGGGGGATATGTTCTAAGTCATCACCACGGGTAGCTGGTTCCTTCAAGAGGAGCTGAGTCCTGAGGGCCATTTCAGTAGGAACCCTGCCTGGGCCTACAAGGAGGTGTACCTTGCAGGTTCCACTTGCACATTGGGTATGGATTGGCAGGAGATTGTGGCAGCATAGGACAGCTGCAAACCATTGCACATGTATGGGTAATGGTGTGCACTGGTGGGAGAGCCCGCTAGGTGGGGTTTGCAGGTACAAAAGCTTGGAGATGTGAGTCTTGTGTGCCACTGGGGGCATGAAAGTCATTATGGATGTCACCTAAAGATGGGATGATGGTTGAAAATATGGCCAGCAAGGTGAGCAGCATCCTTCCACATTAAATGGGGGCAGGCTCAGTGTTTGTTCTTAGGGAACCGAGCGGTGTCGGCAAGTTTCACGAAGGGAGTTAAAATGTTTGTTTGACAAAGAGCACTCAGCTGCTGATGAGGGCTGATGGTTAGTGTGGAAGTTCCAGTCCTGAGAGCAGCTTTGGGGCTGGAGGGAAAAGGCTGAGAGACTGGAAAAGCTTCAGTAGGAAGGATCAGCCACATCTGGGCCAGTGCATGATGGTGACATTCGTAGAAATTGGGAACATGGATTGGAGGGGTCACTTTGTTGCTCCGATTAAAGTGTCTGAGCTTGAGGTCCAGAAGTCCTGTAGACTCTCAGCATAGAAGGGACTTAGCAACTTATATCCCCCTAGCAGTTATGTTTCCTGCTTGTGGAGGTGGGGGTAATGTGTTTGCCTGTGTCACAGCTAGTGCCCCCAAATCTCTGAGAAGTTCATGGAGCTCTGAAGAAGAAGCCAACCCTGCAGTCACCAGACAGGAAGAGGTGTGGCCTGCCCTGGGGGACCGGACTCTGGTGCCCATGGTGGAGCAGCTCTTCTCCCACCTATTGAAGGTGATCAACATCTGTGCCCATGTCCTGGATGACGTGGTTCCTGGACCAGCAATCAAGGTGAAGGCTTTGTCAGGGCTAAGGGCTGGGTTCTGGGACATCTCGTTTAGCAGGCCGTCCCGTCCGTCCTTAACACTGTTCTGTGGGTGAATGCAGCCTTGAAGGTGGAAATGAGGCCTGGTCTCAGCAGGGGTGTGATCTCTAGGTAGCTGCTGCTGTCTCTGACGGGACCACACCTCACTCTGTTACGGTGCTTACTTGCACAGTGCACTTGGAGTAGACCGGTCCACTTTGCCTGATTATTCCTTGCCTGCGCCTTCCATTTTTAAACTCCCATATGAGTTCCTTTCCTCTTTCAGCTGCTGTCTGAGGCACTCAGAGCCTATATACATACACTCTCATACACATGTATATATGCCAAGACCATTGGCTTGGGCCTAATCCTTCAGTGCGTGCATGCTTGCTTGCTTTCTTAGATGTATTTCATAGAGTCTACAGAATCTCACTACACAGATCAGACTCATGATCCTCCTGTTTTCAGTCTCCCAAATGCTGGGGTTACTGGTGCACGCCACCATGCCCAGTCTCAGTCACCATCTCAGCACGCCCTGGGGGTGGTGCTGGCAAGGCACAGTGCATGGTCTTTAGGGGGCCAATTTGGTCGACACTGTGACACCTTCCTACACTCTGTCTGCTGGCCTGAACTTTCTCTCCAGTTTGCTGCCTGGGCCTGATGTCTCCTCTGATGCCCGGCTTTTCCTTAGACCTGCCCTGGTCAGCCTTCCTGTCACCCCTCAGAGGTTCTGACCTCAGGCCTTCCTGCTGCTCTGAGAGCCAGTGGGACTCTGTGCCATCATAGAATTGTCCTGTGTCCACCTCAGCCAGGGCAGCAGCCACGTGTAGTTCCTGAGCTCTTGAAATATGTCAGAGATCTTAGAGACTTGTCATTTACTTCATGTTAGACAGCTGTGTGGGTGACTCCAGGACTAGACAGGGAAGCTCAGCTCAGGGCTACATGTGTTTAGTGTCTGAGAGCAGGAAACCTAGTCCTGCCATGAGCTACAGTCCAGTAGAGCCAGCAGCCACACAGCACTTGTGTGGCTGATTCCCAGATGTGTCAGCCGTGTGTAGTGGTCCACACTGAGCTCCTCCGCCTTCCCCGGCATCCGTTCCTGTCTGGTTTCCCGCCTAGTGTCTACCTAGCTAGAACTCAAGGCCCCATAGCTCTTTTTCTTACTCTTCATGAATGTACACACATCATCACAGGCCCCTTTCCTCTGCATTTGGTGCTATTCTGGCACAGACTGATGGTCTCATTTGGACCACTGCCTTGGCCTATGAATTTTTTTTTTCTTTTTTCTTAGATTTTATTTTAAAGAGTAAAAATAGCAGAAACAAAGATAAGAAAACAGTAACAAGTAAGAGTACATATAGTATAGGATTTTCAAAACAAGAAAAATTTAACAGTGGTTATATTTCATATTGTCATCAAATCTGTTTAGATTAATAGATATAGATGTGTAAGATTAGTCAAACAATTAAACATGAACACTTTCAATAAACCTTAGTTTCTTTTTTAACTCTTCCAAATGCATTTTGTATTTGTCACTCTTCTAAAAAAATCAAAATAAAAAATAAAAAAATTATAGGAGTTGAGGATGCAGAAAATGCAAGGTCCTGAAATTGATTCCTGGTAACTTGGCCTATGAATTGAGTTTTACAGAAGTAGGATTTAAACCCAAGACCTGAGTACATCATTGTTTTTATTTTGAGACAGAGGCTTACCAAGTCACACTGTAGATGGACAGGACATTTTACGTAGATGTGTGTATACCTAGCAGAGGAGTTATGTTTTTGGAAAGTATTTAATAGGGAAACGGGAACCCGATCATAAAATGAGAGACCTTTGATGACTCCCATTTCTACTTGGTAAGTGCCCAGTCTGTGCTTTTAACTTGCGATCTTCCTGTCTTAGCCTCCCAGAGTGCTGGGATTCTAGGCCTGCGTCATCATGCCTGGCTTGTTTTGAAACAGCATTATTGAAATAATTCATACAGCATACAATCCAAGTGTGTGATTCACTTTTCAAGCATGCTGCAGAATATGGCGGTCAGTTTTAGATCCCATAGGAGCCTGTGTGCTATGGTTGTCTCAACCCCAGGTAGAAATGACCTGCTTTCTCTTTCTGCTTGTGGCTCTCTTGGACACTCCTGTGGTGGCCCTGTGACCTGCCCTCTGCAGCCTTTCCCTGCTGTCTGCCATCTGCTCTTCAGACTGCAACCATCTGTCCCGTGCTGCATCTTTATAGAATAGGCTCAGAGGTGTGAGGTCACTGCCCAGTCAGTCAGAGCTGCCATCGCAAATGCTACCATCCGGGGAGCTTCAAACAACAGAAACGTAGTTCTCTTGGTACAGCCAAGAAGTCTACAGTCTGGGTGCTGACACACCCATCTTCTGGCCAGGGCCTGTGTTACAGAGCACTGTCACATCAGGACGTAGTCATCTCTAGCTGCCAGCACTTGAGGGCTTGGTTTCCACAGAGGCGTGGGTCCAGATACTGAGCGGGCACTTTGCTGAGGTCCAGGAGGATATGAGCAGCAGAGCTGGGACTTGGAGCCCCTCAGCATGTCTTCTTCACTTTGACCCATGCCTGCTGCTTCAGTTTAGGAGCCTGGATGCTGTGTGTTCTCTCCTGGGATTGGGAAGCGCAGGCTGTGTGGATGCATGGGGCTGGTTGCTTCTTAGCTGTGACCGTAGCGAATCACTTTATCTCCAAACTTGGAAAGTTGGTGCCTGCTCGTGCCATGGCCCAGTGTAAATGCCAGATGCCCTGTCATTTGAAGGATGGGGGCTCCAGTGGCTTGGCCTCCTAGTTCCTTGAGGGCCCCTCGTTGCCAGCCATTCCTGTGTGCCTATGAGGAAGCTTTGGGCCATTCTTGCTACCTATGATTTTTGTGGGACAGCAAGTGCTGAGTGTACTGTTTGGATTCTGTAAATAGGGGTGAAAATGAATGCCTAACTTCATGCCCCTCAGTGGAAAATAAAACTGCATGTGATGCTTTTCATTTTTAATCTCTGTGTGGGTTGTACTTAGGTCCTGTTTTGTCTTCTGCTTTAGGCAGCTTTGCCTTCTCTGACAAACCCCCCTTCACTGAGTCCCATCCGGCGCAAGGGCAAGGAAAAGGAATCCGGAGAACAAGCCTCTGCGCCACTGAGCCCGAAAAAGGCCAGTGAGGCGAGTGCAGGTAGGCAGCGGCCCTGGGAGGGGCTGCCCTTGACATGGTCGAGGGTACAGCGTGGTTCTCTGTGGCAGTGCTGTCACGGTGCTCAGGTCAGAGGCAGTTTCCCAGGGTATGCTCTCAGATCCCTCTCCCGTCCCTGAATATCTGGCCAGAGCTCCCCTTATCCATGTTTCTCACTGCTTTTGATCCTTCCAGGAGAGGCACTGCTACAGCCACTTCTGATTTTTAGTAAGGGACAGTGTGGATGTGGGGAGAGCCCACCTAGGGTCCTGAAGTAGGACATGGACACTTCGTATTTGCAAGTGCTCGAGGTTGATGGTGGGGTGGGGAGGCCTAGAAAGGCACTGATGTGTGGGGTGGCTTCTTTACCTGGGGAGACAGCAGAACAGAGGGCCCTAGCTATCAGCATGGTCACAGCTGCGGGTCCTGACTGTCCTGCTCTTGGTGGGGATGCCGAAGGGTCCTCCCGCAGCCTTGTCCCATGACCTCATGGTTCTCAGTGTGCAGTGTGAGGAGCCAGTTAAGACTGTTTATAGTGGGGCCTCTGAGCGCAATCAGGCGCCAGGCACAGTGTTGGTAACCATGGTCGCCATGGTGTGCAGCGGGGCTGTTGAGCTCCTCCTCCTTTCAGTGAAGTGTTTGTGCTTTGGCCAACCCGTGAAGGCCTCTTAAAAGGGGCTGCTTTCTAAGGCCCTGAAGCACAGCAGGGAGATTTACCTGTTTAAAAGATTAATTTTTTTTTTAATGTATTTAATGTAGGGTCTCACTATGCAGCTCTGACTCATAGTGATCCTCCTGTTTGCAGCCTCCCCAGCACTGGAATTATAGAGATGCGCCACCATGCCCAGACTCTGTCTTGGCTCAGTGTGCCCTAAAGGCTGGGCCGGGCCAGGCCGGGCTGGCACCAGCACGGCATGCAGAACCACAGAATCTAACCCTGGTCCCTGCATTTGCCAGAGCAGGTGCTTGTTCTGTTTAGCCATCTCGCCAGCCCTAAAAGATTTATTCTTTACAAGTTTATCATTATGAAACTAATCATCTTTTGAGGAGTTAAAGAATCAAGCACCCTAAATCAGAAGTCTTTAAAACTGGAGTAGACTAACTATGTTGTACTGAGCACTGTAACATTTGTCAGTCTAATAACGTCATGTGTGCCCTGTACACTTCCCAGATGTGTGCCTGTAGTTTGGTGTAGGTGCATAATGCCATGGCTACACTGCTTGGTGTCAGCCTTGTATTCCTCCTCTTCTGAGTGCCAGGCCCTGAGAGCTCTTGTGTGCATTTTTAGGGCTGAGGGTCTACTTGTGTTTCTCATTACTTCTAATCAAACATTAGTTTGTCCCAGGATGCTTTTAAAAATCAGTATTGCCAGTTAGTCTCTTTAAACTTCGTAAGTTTTTCATGGATCTAAAAGTTCATTTTTTATGTATTTTTAAAGTTTCCCGACAATCTGATACCTCAGGGCCAGTCACAGCCAGTAAATCCTCATCACTGGGGAGTTTCTATCATCTTCCCTCATACCTCAAGTTGCATGACGTCCTGAAGGCTACTCACGCCAACTACAAGGTACTGGCCTCTGCTGTGTTCTAAATATGTGTGCTAATGTACATGGGCCTCGTGAATGGCTGGTGTTTTTCTGATGATTCAAGGGTGTTTATGCTTGTGAATGAACACATATCTGTAAATAAGTTAGTCCCCCACTCCTTTGCCATGCTGGGGATTGAACTCAGGACCTCATGTATGCTGAGGTCTCTACCACTGAGCACCTGAGCTACATCTCCCCTGCTTTTTATTTTTGAAATAGGGTCTCACTAAGTTGCCTGGGCTGGCTTTAAACTTGAAATCCTACTGCCTCAGCCTCCCATGTAACTGGGGTGACAATTGTGTGCTACCACCCCAGGCTCCCTTTTGAGGTATATGTTACAATTGGTTTCTCACGTTTGTCTTTCAGCTTGCTTTATGATAGTCATACAAATATGAAATGATCCTGAGAGAGAAATTGTCTGTGGTTTTTGGTACTGTATCCAGGCCTTCATAGGCTGGCCTGCTTTTAAGAGTCTCCCAAGGAACTCTGGGACTTCGCACCTGGCCATCCTCAAAGCTGAGGCTTACCTCAGCACCACCTGGAAGACACAACTAGGTCCTGGGGAGGTGGGCTGGTGGAGGTGCACCAGGGCCCAGACTGGAGACCCTCAGGAGAAGGCAAGTGCTTAGCAACCAAGGCCCTATTTCAGACGTCAGGTAGCTCTCCTTGTGGGGGCAGACCTTGTTAGTGTAGGACCCCCAAGCCAAATGGCCATGGGCCTCTGGGGGCCAGCAGCTGCTCGAGTGGCTGGTTTTGATTATAGATAGATTTCACAGTTATTCCTTGTTTTCCATTACTTACAGTTTGTCAGACAAGTTTGGCCCAAGTTTTTTCTAAATGCTTAATTGGTGGTCTCCAACACTGTTGGCTGAATAGTACATTGTAGTTTTATCAAATATTAACTCATGGTTCTGTAGCTTCATTTATTTTGTTCCATCAGTCTATTCATGTGCTAAAAGCACACTGCTTAATCATAGATAGCTTCATGGTGTATTTTTGAGATTAGTATCCCCACTTTATAAAATTTTTTTCTGTAGTCCTGTTTTTGCATGAGAGCACTATAGCAGGCTAGTGTAACTCCAGAAGAGCCAGGGAATATTTCCCAGTGGGATCACATTTAACTTACAGGGTGACATAGGGAGAACTGGTGTTGAAGATGTTAAGTTGCCCTGTTTAAAACATCTTTCATTACCCATGAAGTATGGGATTTCAAGTTCTTTAAAAAAACTTGAAAGATTATTATGCATAGCTTAGTAAATATATCTGTAAGTACTCCTTTTATACTAATGGATAGCGTCTCATTTTGGAAGGGGAACCTTTTATAAACCTTATATGGCTTCTTTTCTGAAGGGTACTGATAATATTAAAAAGCAGAACTTCAGGCACATTTTATGAAAGGTTTAAACCCATAGTTTGAGCTTGTTTCTCCTGCCAACCCCAGAACAGAGGCGGGCGTGTTGCAGTGTGCCCTGTAAGAGGAGCTGCTTTTCCCTAGGTTTCCACTCACACTGTCTTTATTAGTAGTATATGGATTTGGTACAGGATCTCACTGCAGCTCAGACTCATAGTGATCCTCCTATTGTCAGCTTCCCCAGTGCTGGGATTACAGTTGTGCGCCTCCACACTTGGTCTCAGTGGCCAGCTCAGCGTGCCTGGGAGCAGCACCGGCAAGGCATGTGGTGCTAGGCCTCGAACCCAGGTCCCTGCACTTGCCTAAGCAGGTGCTCAGTCTACTGAGCTGCCTCGCCAGCCTTGCACACTATCTTTAATTTGGGCCGTTTCCTGCTCCAGTGTTGCTCTCTTGTCCTTGTTTTCCTTCCTGAGATTGGAGACAAGAGACTTCCTGGGTGCCCTGTACTGTCCAGAATTCCATGACTCCTCTCCTCTTCCTCCTCTCTGTGCCACTCAGAGGGATCCCTCCCACCCTGGACTTTGGTCCCCACATGACCTGATCCTAGCATCCGTCTCCTGAATCTCCCCTGGGCTGTCAATGGTGCACTGGGGTCACTCAGATCCCCTTTTGTTTTCATGCTCTGTATCCAGTTCTCCTTTCATCCTGGATTGTCAGATGTGCATCCATGGGACACATTCTTTCCCCAATACTGTGATGTTTGTCATTGTATTCATAGGCAGTCTTCTTTTACTCTTTTTCTTAGTATGTGTTTGGTCCTATCTGTCCTTTGAGTCTGCAGAATAGGGGAATGGCTATATAATTTAATTAAGCTGAGTCCTTTAGAAACTCAGCATGTCCTGAGACTAACAACATTTTGTGGCAGCCAAACTGAATGACTGTACCTAAAATTGGTAATGGCTTTTTCTAGGGACGCCAAAGGATGTGCGCAGGACTTTGTGTTTACCTTACCATATACTGGTTATAAAGGACACTTAACAATGTTTCCTCATTTTGACATAGGTTAGGAATTGTTTCTTTCTGTAGTGTCAGCATAACTTGAAAGATAACTCTTTTTGTATTGCTGTCTGGAAGAGCAGTTTCCTTTCCCCAGTATTTTCACAGTATCAAAATTGAGCAAGGGGCCAGAGTCACTGCAGGTGGGGAGTGCTTGGGGGTGCGTGAGCTGTGCTGCAGAACCACCTCGCTGCAGCCCACGGCGTTTGTGTCTTTGTTGTAGATAACCAGACCACGGCGGTGCCAGTAACCGTGTGCTCTCTCCTTCCACCTTGCCAAGGTCACCTTGGATCTTCAGAACAGCACTGAAAAGTTTGGGGGGTTCCTGCGCTCAGCCTTGGACGTTCTCTCCCAGATTCTAGAGCTGGCGACACTACAGGACATTGGGAAGGTTTGTGTCTCATCTCCCCACACTGTGGCTAAGACACTCAATGTGTGCTGGGGGAACCTGGTGCTTCAGGTCCATCCTCGAAGCAGGAGGAGCTCAGGAGGACCTAACTCTGAGCCCATATGCGCTTGATTACATCCTAGTGGTGGAATGTGCGTAGTAGGGCTTGGTTCTGTTTGTGTCCTGTTTTCAGTTTAGTTTGTTACCTGTGCCAGCTGAGACCAAGATTATTCTAGAAAACTGGATTTAAAATGTGCTTATAGATCCCATTATTTTCTTCTTTTTTTAAGTTTATTTTATTTTATTTTTTTAAACTAACTAACTTACTTTCTTTCATGCTTTCTTTCTTTCCTTACGGCCAGCTCAGCCTGTCCTGGTGGTGGCGCTGGCGCAGCATGTGGTGCCAGAGATTGAACTGTGGTCCCTGCAGTTGCGTAAGCTTCCTTAAACAGGCGCTTTAGACCACTGAACCATCTCACCGACCCTAGATCCCTTTATTTTCTCATGTTGAGTTTCTGGGATTGAAAAAGACAAAACCCAGGGCCAGGGACATGGCTCAGTAAAATAAGCGCTTGGCTGGCTTGCAAGCACAGGGTCTTGAGTTCAATCCCCAGTACCATGAAAAGAAAAAAAAAGAGCAAAACTCAGTCCATGAGAGTGTGAGATTGGCCTTTTTATTGCCTCAGGAAGCAGCAGAGACAGAAGCTTCTGGTGTTTGGTTTAAGTTTACTAATTTTTCCCACTCTCAAATCTGGAGGAGACAGTGAAAGGGTTTTCTGGTAAACATCACGTCAGCACCACAGACAGATGCAGTATTTCAGGAGTGACCAGCTTTGCTTTATTGTGTATGCCCTGCCTGTCCGCCTGTCCCCAGGACATAGCATTTCTGATAGGCTTCAAAGTGAGTCACTGTGCAAATGGGTCTTGTGATGAAAGGCAGTGCACATGGCCCTCTGTCCATTGGGTTGGTTCCAGGATGCTTCCTGGGCCTCACCAGAACCTACTTGGGCCCACATTCCCTTGATAAAATGGCGGTGTATGTAAATGTCATCTGCGTATATCATCTAAATCATCTAGAGGTGACTCGGGATGCTTATATACAATGTAAATGTGGATCAGATTTGTTATGCTACCTGCTTAGGGAATAGTGACAAGCAGAAAAAGCCTGCACGCGTTCTGTACAGATGCTGCCTTTCTCATCTGATCTGCATACCAGTTCCCCTAGCTTTAATCATCCCACCATTGTTTCTAATCTGCTATTGTGTCAGGGTTTTGCTAGAGGAACATAAAATACAAGGAACAGATATAACGAGATGTGCAAATGTACAAGAAATAACAAATTGCAGAGTTGGATGAGGAAGCATGCAGAGGGCGTCTGCACACCGGAGACTGAAGGAGTCAGTCCAAGGTCTTAAGCTCACTGCAGTGTTCCCTGCAAGTCTCTGTCAGGAGGCTGATGATGAGTCTGCAGTGGAAGAGATGAAAGGCTGGTGGGCGAGTCTGTGACAGAGAGCTGAAGGCTCCAAGGCAGAGGCCGAAGAGTGCACTGGAAGCCGAGATGTGTCCAGAGTGACTGAAGGCTGAAGTCCCTCTGTGAAAGTGAAACAAGCCATCCTTCCTCAATCTCCTTTATATATCCTCTAAGTGCCGAGTCACTCTAGGGCAGCCCACCAATGCCCTAGGAAGGGCATCCCCCCTGCCTGTGCCCTAGGGCACGGAATAATCCCAAGCTGATCCAGCCAAATCTTCAACTTCTAAGTTGACGCAATGTATCAACCACTACAGCTATCGCTGCGCTTTCTCTGTGTACCAACTGGTGCCTGCATTGGTTGTTGTTAAAGGCTAGGTAGTGTTGTGCTGTGTTGACACTTATAGATCGTCTCCTCTCTTGTAAACCCCTGAACATTGTCCTTTTCTCCCTCTTTCTAACAGTATGTTCTGTCTTATTCTCTCATGTCTCATGTCTACTCTTTGGATATAGTTGTGGTAGCTGCTTTTAGCGTATTTGGCTAATTCTAAAATCTTGCCAGTTCTGGGCAGCTTCTTGCCAATTGGTCCAAGACCTCACTGTGGATTGAGCTTTTCTGCCTCTTTGCCTACCTGCTGGTCTTTCTTGGATGCCCTACTGTGAGTTTTGTTGTTGGTGCTAGGTGTTTTTGTATTCCCATAAGTTCTGAGCTGTGTTCTAGGATTCATTCAGTTCAGTTATGTATCAAGTTCAGCTGAACAGGTCCAAGGGCTCTGGCAGAGGCAGAGACTTTCATTCTGTGGCATACTTCTGACTTCCTGCCCTGAGGACAGAATTGGATGCATAAAAGTAGATATTTGATGACCTAGTTAAGGAATAAAAGAGTGAAAGAATTGTTTTCATGGATCCTCTTGGATTTCAAGATTTTTGACTGTGACTAGTCAAGGTGACAGATTGAAACCTTTCTATCTTTTCCCTCTGATGTAGAAACGCAACTATTTTATGTCCCTGATTTCTGTCTTGGATTCACGTAATGATGACCTGTGTGTGAGTCACTTAACATCTCACTGTTTTCTCCCAGTGTGTTGAAGAGATCCTGGGGTACCTGAAATCCTGCTTCAGTCGGGAACCGATGATGGCTACTCTTTGTGTCCAGCAGGTGAGAGTACTATCTTGTCCTTTTCAGGTAAACCCTCCAGCCCAGCCACTACACTTTGCTTCTTCAGAAGCTGTGGCCATGAATAGGAGTGGGTTGATGTGACCCAAGCTGTCATTCAGTTGCTCCATGATTAGGTCAGCAGGGGATTGTCCTCCCTCCCAGGAGGCCGTAGACCACCACTGTGGGGGGCAGATGACATCAGAAACTGCACTGGGCCCTTGCCACTTAGTAGGATCTGTCTTCAGAAGTCCTGTCTCGGAGTCACCAGGAAGCCCAGACTCTTCCCCATGGCAGTAGTCTCCCAAGATTACAACAAGAATTGCATGGGTGAGAGGGAGAGTCTTAAAGTGTCAGCCATTGGTGTTTTGATTCTTTTTCTCCAGCTGTTGAAGACTCTCTTTGGGACAAACCTAGCCTCCCAGTTTGATGGCTTATCTTCTAACCCCAGCAAGTCTCAAGGCCGTGCTCAGCGCCTCGGCTCTTCCAGTGTGAGACCGGGCCTGTACCACTACTGCTTCATGGCCCCCTACACCCACTTTACACAGGCACTTGCGGATGCCAGCCTGAGGAACATGGTGCAGACGGAGCAGGAGCATGATACCTCAGGGTACCACTGCGGTGGGGTTAGCCCCTCTGAAGGCACAAAACATCCAGAAGGGAATGCTTTGGAAAATAATTTTAAAAATTAAGAGGATAGCATCTGTCAATAGTCCACAATGTTGAGAGGAGTGTGGGAAATATAGTTGATGCAAAGATGAGCAAGGTGCAGCTCCTGTGTTAGCAGAGTGCCCAGTCCAGCCAGTGGGCTTGGTGTAGGCCTTGTGCGTCTCAGGGATAGCGGCTCCCTGAGGAACACCTGTGCTCCAGGGTAGAACCCGCAAACCAGACCTGGGAGGCACACCATCTTCACACCGAGAACTTCTTTACTAGCGCTTCTTTCCTATTTCCCCTATAGTAATATGGTATGTATTGCAAGCACTTTTTGAATTTAAAGATGAAAGGCCACCTTCAGAGTGGCAGAATGGTATTAGTGTTTATAGGTATTTGAAGGGCATAGAAAAGTCTTGGATATATTACTTTGTGTTTTAGAAACAAATATCTTAAACACACCTACAATCCCAGCACTACTGATGGCTATGGTAATTGGATAGCAAGTCTGAGCCCAAACTGGGTGACTTTAAGCCTGCTTTGAGGAGACAGCATATAGCTGTGTGAAGACCCTGGATTCAACCCCTAGTTCAGTCATCCCCCTAAAATAACTTTATGGCTAAAGGTCTCGTTTCCTATAAATTTGTTGCTTTGATATCTGAAATACAGAAAATATTCTTTTCTCCTTTCCTCATCAAACCCAAGGCCTCATATAAGCTAAATGAGCACGCTGCCACCGAACTGCCTCCCAGGCCCATGTGTTTCTTAATTACCATAATCATTAGCAAGGGTTTTAGTTACTCTGTATAGTAACAGCAGCAGAATCCTTGCTTTTCCTTTTGTAAGTGTAGTGATCAAATACCTGTAGTTCAGGAATTTGAAAGAATTCATATTTCAAAGTCAAGAATGAAAGAAAATACCCTCGTTCTAGGAGTTATGTTGGTGATATACAGTCGTTCCTCACTTAATGTCTTACCTGGACTTACAACCCCACCTCCTTTTATATAGTTCCGTTCATCTTGTTTACTGAACCTTGATAGTTTTTTGGTACAGTCCACATTGTTTATACAGTGCTGTATTTGGTGCTGACTTAAATGGCACTTGACCTTTATGTCCTGTTACATAGTACAGTACTGCATGTAAGAGTTACGCCAATCAGAGCAAAGTCACCAAGTTGGAGTTTCCTTGTACTACTTCTTTGTTCTGAATATTGCAATGTTCACACTGTACTCAACTCATATAGTGACCAATTCATTTAACAACCTAGTGCAGGACCACAGTTTAGTTATTAAACAAGGAATGTCTGCACAGGTTACATGTCAAGTTTCAGGAATTGTCTAAATGTTTTTATATACAGTGAACATAGGCAAGTGATCGCGTGTAGGACTACATGCATATGTTACTGGGTGCTTTTTGCTTGTGAGCTGGGGATCTCGTGATGTCACTCAAGCTGGTCTCTATCTTGTGAGATCAAGGACCCTCTGTCCTCTGTCTCCTGTGTACTGAGCAAGCATATACCACAACACTCAGCAGTGTTTTATAATTTCAGATATATTTCATAAAAACAAAAGGGTATCATTGATGTGAATATTTTTTCCCCAAGAAAGCCACATGGTAATTGCCAGTCTTCAATGGCTGTTACCTCTCTCAATCCTCATAACTCAGGGAGTGAGTTCTCTTTAGCAGAAAAGCTCAGGTTTTCGTCACCTTTCCTGGGTGGCCAGACTTGGGCTTCAGGCAGCTGCAGATTCCAGGCTGTTTCATTATCTCGGCACATTCCCCTGTGCTGAGGCACCTTGCAGTTGCGATCCCTTCTCCTCCTACCTTCTGTCTTGTGAGCTTGACATTGGTGTGACCTGGAGGACAGCTGGATGTGAAGAAAATCACTGACAGTTCACTTCCTCTGGCAGATGGTTTGATGTGCTTCAGAAAGTGTCCTCCCAGCTCAAGACAAACCTCACGAGTGTCACTAAGAACCGTGCAGACAAGGTAAGTCACCTGCCCCGGTGGTTACCGTGGACTGTGTTGTGTGAACACAGGTGCTAGAGATTCCAGGTCGCTTACCTGGAGCTTTTGGTGGACATACACTTACAGTTCTTTCTCTTTTTAACAGAATGCCATTCACAACCATATTCGTTTATTTGAGCCTCTTGTCATAAAAGCTTTGAAACAGTATACAACGACAACCTCTGTGCAGTTGCAGAAGCAGGTTTTAGATTTGCTGGCACAGCTCGTTCAGTTACGGGTGAATTACTGCCTTCTGGACTCAGATCAGGTTTGTCATGTTCCTCTTTCTTCCCCCTGAAAGCGCAGTGAGGTTTGCTCGCTAGTGGTTGCTGCCTCTCTCCCATGCGTGGAAGTGACAGGTGCAGAAGGCCTAGGTGCTTCTGTCTGGGGCACGCTGTCCTTGGGTTAGGCTTTAATCAACTGCTAGAAGTTTCCTACAGCCCCCACACCCCACTCCAAGATATGTTTGAATTAAATGGTGAGGTACAGTATAAGTTTTGCAAAATCCAGAAATTTAAAAGACAGATTGTTACTTAGGGGTCTGCACTTTTAAGCAGTTAAAGCATTTGCTCACCTTTGTGCTCCTAAACCGCAAGCAGCAAGCTGTAGCCTGCAAAAGGGTTCCCGTCCCTCCATGGCTGGTCAGGTTCCTTTGGGAGGCAGTTACCTTGTATGACTTAAGAGTAGGTTTCAGTTCTTAGGCAGTCTTGTTACAGTTTTGCACAGATGTGCATGAGGAAAACAAAGCTGGTATTTACATTTTGAGCCTGTTGACGTGAAACTCTTCTTGCCTGCAGGTATTCATTGGATTTGTGCTGAAGCAGTTTGAATACATTGAAGTAGGCCAGTTTCGGTAAGCATTTTGGGTGTTTTGGAGTTCTTAAACACCTAGGGTGGTTTCTTTTATTTGTTTTTGCTGGCTCAGGCTGCCTTATATGTAGGTGTGGGGTTTGAACTACCGTCCCCTGTGCCTCATTGGGATTGCCTGCACAGATGCTTAAATCACTAACCCGAAAGCCCCCCATGTTGTGAGTGTATATGTAATTTTGTTATTAAGACAGATGTTTCTTTTAAAGGACTATTAGACATCTTGACTTTTTTTTTTCCCCCTTATGGAATTTGAGTAACATGGTATAAATAGTTCTTTACCTGCTAGTTACGTATATTGTCAGTTTTCATTTTATACTTCAAAGCATTTAAAATGATAATAGATTTCTAAGCGTATCTTACCTAATGTAAGACTGCTTCCTCTAATCTTAGAAAAAGCATTTTTTAGTAGTATCTTTATTGAGAGGGATTATGTATTTTATGTACATTGGCTGCAGCTTTTCCTTGCTAGATATTAAGAGTTTAGTACATCTTATCATACTTGTTATAGATCTGTGAGTATAGGAATTAAAAGTAAAATCTCAGGGGACTGGAGAGATAGCTCAGTAGAGTTCAGTCCCTGGTTTTGCAGAATGAATGAATGAATGAATGAATGAGTGACTCAAGTTTCTGAAAGTTCCAAGTAGTTTTTATTTATTTTTTTAAGTGTATTTAATATAAGACCTGCAGCGTCTCACTACACAAATCCAATTCATGATGATCCCCGTTTTCGGCCTCCCAAACCCTAGAATTACAGGCACATGCCACCACACCCAATCTCATTTGCTTGTCTCAGTGTACCCTGGGAGTGGGGCAGGTACACCAGGGATTGAACCTTGAACCCTGGTCTCTGCGCTGTCGTCTGCTGAGCCATCTGGCCACAGCTCAGTCTGCCCTAAGGGCAGGGCTGGCACAACATGTGGTGCCAAGGATCGAAATGCGGTTCCTGGGCACTTGGCCTAAGTTTGCCTAAGCAGGCGCTTTAGACTGCTGAGCTATCTCGCTCAAAAACTACCTCAAGTAGTTTTTGAGCAAGTGTTGGAGTGTTTGTTAAGTCCCCGGAGGCCTAGTTGTTTTCTAATTACATAAAACACCCTGAAGTAGTTCTGCACAAGGTACTTTTTTTTTCCTTGAGTCTTTAAGAGTGAAAGGATAGATGGGGAAGTGAGAAGATTGTATTCGCTGGGTACCAGTGTTGCCAGGTGCCTCCCACCTGCTGCTGCGTGCCCTCAGACCCCGGCTGACCTTGCGGTGCTAGATTGCTTCAGCTTAGGCTCCTCTGTGTTTCAAGGTTGAGTCCTTGGGTTAAGTATGTTATTTATAATGATCATGTATCTTAATTGTAAAAAAAAAAAAAAAAAAGTGACTAACTGGTTGTCCTTATTTCCAGGGAATCAGAGGCAATTATTCCAAACATCTTTTTCTTCCTGGTATTACTGTCTTATGAACGATATCATTCAAAGCAGATCATTGGAATTCCGAAAATCATCCAGCTCTGTGATGGCATCATGGCCAGCGGGAGGAAGGCTGTGACACATGGTAATGGAGCCCTCTTTCCTTGCCCACTGTCATGATGTGCCTGACAGTGTTACTCATTGACCCACATTCAACCCTGTATACTGGCTCTGTGCTGTGTGGAGTTGTATATATGCACGTGTGTGTACCAATGTGTTGTGCATGGGACTGCGTATATGCATATGTGCCCATATATGTGCTTATGGACACAGTTAGAGATGGTTAGGGAGGGACCCAGCTGTATCCTCACAGGAGTTTATGATTTAATTAGGAGGAAAGACATAAGAAACACTAAGTATAGACAAATAGAAATGTTACTATTTATACAAAACAGAAAATCTTTTACTTTTTAAAATTTTTGCTGTGTCTTATTTCACATTCTTACTTGTTTTCCAGTGGTATAGGAAGGTATGGTTGGAATTTGATTTGAGGCTCTTCAGTCAGGTCCTGGAAAGTAGTCAGCCACGCAGTTTCCTCCCAGCCTGTGGGAGCAAGAGGTGTGAGTTAAGAACACTCTGTAAATTTTAGGCCCTTTAGGACTCACTGTCCAGTGGTTCTCTGTTGGCCTATCCCTGCTCTTTTGCCAGATGTTTTGCCTCATTGCTATGACAAAATACCTGACACCAATTATTAAAAGGGAAAAACTTATTTAGCTCACAATTTGTAGATGCTTCAGTCCATCATCAGACAATGGACTGAAAGGCAGGGTGGCACATGGCAGAGAAGAAATAGTACATGGTAGTAGAGGACAGCAGAGGCAAAAAGTGAGAGGTGAGAGCACGCCTTTCCCGCCTGTATACCACGTGCAGCTATCTACCCTCGGGTAGATGTAGCTCTCACACCCTTAATCCCAGCACTGGACCATAAATCAGTCACAAATTCTAGAAGCCACTCCCCAGGACTCCATGAGCCTTTTCGTGGCCATCTATACACAGACCGTAACATTCCACTCCTTGGCCCTCAAAGATTCATGCACATGCATCCCTTATGCAAAAGGCATTTTATTCCATCTCCAAGAGTTGCCAAGGTTCTAACAGGTTCAGCATGGCTGAAAAGTACAAGTCTTCTCTGAGAGTTAAAGCAGATTCTTAGCATCAAGCCCCTGTACCAATCAATGAAAAGAAATTTAAACACTTCCAACACTGAATGGCATAAGATAGACATTCCCATTCCAAAAATTACAAGCAGGGGAATACAAAGGAATAGAAACAAAGCAAGTCCATAGTCCAGCAAAGCAAACATTGAGCCCTCTAGTTTCATGTGCAGATCCAAGGCAGGCTGTGGCAAGATGTGAACTCCAAAGGGCTTGGTTGTCTCTTCCCTATGGCAGTGCTCATGATTGTAGCTTGTGTGGCTTCTCTTCTTGGGCCAGCTCTGCTCCCTCCTTGAAGTTCTCTACTGAGATGATCCACATTCCTGAATTCTCCGAACTTCTGGGGTTTCCACTCCACCTTTGGTGTCTCCACTCCACCTCTGGCTTTACACTCAGGGCTTCATACACTGTCCTGTCAGGGGAACACTGCCTGGCCTCCCAGGCCTGAAATCCAGGTGGAACGTTGTTCTGACCCTACAGCTCTTTTATTTCCCATGCATGCCAAACCAGCACCATGTGGTTGATGCCAAGGTCTGCTGCCATCAGGAGCAGTGGGCAAGCTTCCCTCTCTTCCTGCCATATGGGTCAGTTCAATTCTGAGGAACAAATTCTCTGTGCTGCCACCATTGTAGAACATGGTGTTCCACAGCTTTCACTTTTTTTTTTTTTTCCCCCCATATTTAGGACAGGGTCTATAGGGTCACTATGTAGACTGGACTTGTGATTCTTCTGTTTTCAGCCTTCCCAGTGCTAGGATTACAGGCACACGCCATCACGCCCAGTCTCAGTCATTGTCTCAGCGCACCCCCAGGGGTAGAGCTGGCACAGCATCCCCAGGGTTGGACTCTGGCCGCTACATCTGCCTAAGCAGGCACTTTAGTCTGCTTAGCTGTCATGCTGACCCTCACTTTTGCAGTTTGAGGCAGCAGAGTGGAGACTTGCTGCTGCTGCTGCTGCTGCTGCTGCTGCTACTTGTGATGCCCACGGGCCATCTTGTCTATTCTGTTCTTTCTCAGCAATGAGGATCTCCCCTGTTCTATCTTTGTAGTCCAAAGCTTTATTGGAGTTTCCTTTCTGTCCAAACTCAACAATGTTTTGTCATTCTACTGGGCTCTTTCCTCTTGATTCTCAACATAAATCTGGCCATAAATCTTTGCCTCAGCATTCAACTGCCTTGAAATTTCTTCTGCCAGATTAATTAGTCTTCCACCCTTAATCATAATCTCAGGCAAAGTCACTAGACACAAGCACAAGGCAGACGAACTTTCTGCATAATACACATCATCTAGAGTCCAGTAACCAATGGCATCCTTCCCAACAGAAACCTCCTGCGCCTGGTCTTTACGGGCAGAATTTCTATCAGCCTTTGGGTCTTCTGAGTTCTAAACAGAATCTCCCATGTAGAACAGCCTAAGTGTTCTAGCTTTACTTTTTTAGCCAGTATATCCAAACCTTTCTAAACTCTTCCCACAAGCCATTCCCAAAGACTCCTCAACCACGTGTTCAGGTTTTGTCGTAGCAACAAATCCACTTCTCTGGTACCAGACTATGGAACCGAGATGCAGCCACCACCTTTTTTGCTCTTGTTCCCTTTGCTGTCTTTTGCCACCACAAAGTGTTGCCCTCTGCCATGTGCCATCCCGCCTGGGAGCCAACCGATTATGGACTGAAACCTGTACAAACTGAGAGCTAAATCAGCCTTTCCTCCTTAAGCTTTGGATCTCAGGTTTTTTGTTTTAGCAACAAAAGTTAATGAAGACCCCAGGCATCTAAGCTTTTGCCCTTTGCTGGGAACCATCTTGAGACCCCTGAGGACCCACAGACAGGAGAAAGCCACTGCTGTGGCAGTCCAGGCAGTGTCCCCTTGCTGTGTCTGCCTCTGTGTCTGCAGGGAGAGCATGGGCAGAGCAATGCTGGGGTGGGCCCTCAGTAAGACAGTGCCTCAGCAGAATTACTAAACACTGACGCCCTAACGTTCAGGCCACTGGGTTTAGTTGAAAGTACAGAAGTCAAATACAGGGAATTAGGGTTTCCAAGGGCTTAGGGGGTCTTTGGACAGAGAACTCAGGGGCAGCTAGACCCAGTACTGTTTGGTAGCATGCTTGCTTACTGGGTGGAAGATTGGTAAGTTTACCTGAGTGTGAATGTCTTTAGGGGCAAGAGGGTATATGAAGGTATCACACTACAATCAGAGAGAGAGAGAGAGAGAGAGTGTGTTTGAGGGTCTGTGTGCCACTTAAAGTCATTTATTTTATAATTTTGCTATGTGGTTGTAATAGACTAATAAAATTAGTTTGACTCCAGTTTTAGACCAATATAAGACAGGGCAGTCTTTTATCCTAATGAAAGAGTAAGTTCATCTAAAACATTTCTAAGC
>PVKN010001966.1:0-46188 GCA_004027915.1 Capromys pilorides
TGGATGGATGGATGGATGGATGAGTGGAAGGGTGGATGGATGGGTTGGTGGGTGGATGGATGGGTGGGTGGGTGGAAGGGTGGATGTGTTGAACAAGTGTCTCAAGCACTTGTTCCTTCCCATCTCTGAGCCAGGGATGAGTATGTTGCTCAGCTTTTCATCACAGTAACAAATACCTGAGGAAAACACCTTGGCAGACACAAGATTTATATTGGCTCACAGTTTCAGAGGTTGTGTCTGAGTCACACCACCTCCTTCCTTCCAGAAGCCCCTGGCAGCCTGCCCACCCGGGACCTGGTGCCTGGCTTGCGTGTCCTGTGCCCACCAGTGGGGCCTGAGGTGGGGCCGGCAGAGGCTGGCCTGACAGCTGCGCACTGCATGCCAGTGGAAGGCTGAGCTGTGTCATAGGTCCCTTCACTTTTCAGGGGAATTCCAGAAAGACTCCGCTGAGTACCTGAGGCACCTGGCACCTCCAGAAGAAGAGGAAGCTCAGAGTCTGCTCCCAGCCGAGTCTGAGGAGGCCGCCGAGGGCCCAGGTGTGCTGGGGCTTGGGGCTCTGGCTCCAGGGGAGAGCTGCGCTGCCCTCGACCTGCGCTTCTGGCAAGAGTTTATCTGGAAACTGCTGCAAAGTGAGTAGTGGGGTTCCCGCTCCTTGCCCCTGCAGAACCTGGGGCTCTGGGGTCCTGGCGAGGGCCCTACTTCATAGTCCAGCATTCAGGAGGGGTGAGTGAGGAGGATGAGAAGAAAGGGGAGAAAAAGCAGGGAATAAATCTAGCATGGGCAAGCAGAGAGTGCCAGCGAGCCAGACGGAAGGACTGTGCGTGGGCGGCCTCCCCTTCTCTGGCAGGAGCAGCAGGTGCAGGTGCAGTGGCACTGCCTCTGCTTGGAGGAGGATAGCGTGGCACAGTGGCGTGGCCCGTGAGCAGCTGAGTTGAGGTGTACAGCCAGGCTGCCGGCTTTGAGCCTGGGTTCTTCTCAGCCCCTAGCCAGGCCACTGTGGAGACGCAGGATCCCACAGCCACGTGATGGGCAGTGGCAGGGCCTGTGGCTCTTTATCCTGTTGTGCGTTGTTCCATTTCTCCACACACCCCCACCCATTTGTGCTACCAGAGGAAGAAACGAAGCCCCCTGCGCATGCTCCCCAGGCCACGCACAGACCACGAGCACTGTTTGAAAGGACGACCAAGGGCTTCTTGTGCCAGGGTCCCAGCCCTCGCCTGGGTGAGGGAGGTGCTGGTCACACCCCCTAAGGAGACTGACAGGTGCAGCACAGAGAGGGGAAGAAACTGGTTCAGAGTTGCACAGCCAGGGCGGGGGAGGCCAGGGTGGAGAAGGGCAGACAATGAACCTCCCTTGCCTTTGGTCTCAGTGAAGGAGTCTGAGCTGGGGGAGCTACGCGGCACCCTGGAAAGAGCCCGGGCGGAGCAGGAGGCCCTGCAGAGGCAGCTGGTGGAGTTCCAGGTGCAGCCGGGCGGAGCAGGGAGGGAGTGGGCAGAAGCAGAGGGTGGAGACCGGGGCTTGCTAAAAATGTTGCTCGGGGCCCACAGCTAGGCCTGCAAGGCTCTGGCTTCTGTCTTCACCAGCAAAAAGCTCAAACAAGGAAGGAGCTTTGCAAACCCCTGTGCAACTCGCCTGCTTTCAGGCAGATCTTCTGAAAGGCATGGTCAGACCGGTGCGGGGTGGGACACACACCTACTATCCTAACACTCAGGAGGCTGAGGCAGGAGGATTTCCTCGAGTTCAAGGCCAGCCTGGGCTACATAGTGAGTTCGAGGCCAGCCTAGACTACCCAGTAACAGCCTATCCTGAAGAACACAACATAATAATGCGCATCGTGTGCCTCTGCACCTCCAGAACACAGAAGGGCGCACCCTGCGCGGGGCCGTGTGGCCTGCCACACATGCCGCCACCCGCTTTCTTCCCCACCGCCTGTCACCAGGCCGTGGCCTCAGAGTAGCTCCAGGGTCCAGGGTGGACACGGATGAGGAGATCCATGGGGGTACTAAGCACAGTACGTGGCAGGTATCCAGCACCCAGCCCTCCTCTGGGGTGTGACCTGCTCACAGTTCCCCAAAAGGCCCTTCTTCAAAGACTTCTGTGCTCCCCAAACTACGGGAATGTGACCTACTCCTTGCCCTGCGATTACTGATGAGCATTGAATGTTAAGCTGGCAAGCAGAACGCCTCTGCTCCCCAGACCCTGCACGTGGGCCCTTCTGAGGCACAACCCTGAAAGTAGCCAGTCAGGGCTGCTCCAGCCTGCCGGCCTCTTGGCACAGTGCCCTGCCTGGCTGAGCCCCAGAGGCAACTGCGCCACCCCCAGGATTTAGGGATGGGAGTCAGGTGGCGGGGGAGAGGGCCTGGCAGATGCCCCCTCCTGGGAGCCCACCCTTTGCACAGGCTGCCCCTGGCCGGGGCACTCGCATGCCTGCCTTCAAGGCCCGGCTGGTGGAGCCGCAGTCAGGCTGCTCCCCGAGGCCTGGAATCTCCTGTCCCAGCCCGCGTGCTGCCTCAGAGCCTCTGTGCGGCCACCGATATTGATTCACTTGTTTGTCCACTCACTGACTGACCTTGTCAGCTGGCCTCTGCATGCTCGCTCATCTTGTCACCTCCGTAGTTCCTTGCCCACCCTTAGGTGCGCCCACTCACTCCCCTGCTTACCCACTGGCCCACGTCTGCTTGCTTCTCCGGTCACCTTTGGATCCGTCTGTCCGTCGTCTGTCCGTCGTCTGTCCGCCGTCTGCCCGCCGTCTGCCCGCCGTCTGCCTGTTCCCTTGCCCGTGCTCGCCCAGAGCCAGCAGCAGAGGCTGGAGGTGGAGCTGGCCGGCCTGCGGGCATGCGGACTCGTGCTGCAGAAGGAGCTGGAGAACCTCAACGTGCTGCTCCTGCTCTCCTGCTCTGGCCTGCAGACTGTGGACACGGGTAAGCTGGATGCGCGGGTACCGACGGCCTCCTGCTGCCCTCCTCTTCCCCATGGCCCTCGATGGCCGGGAAGTCCCGGCCAAGACTGCCACC
This sequence comes from Capromys pilorides, assembly GCA_004027915.1. Classification (NCBI taxonomy): domain Eukaryota; kingdom Metazoa; phylum Chordata; class Mammalia; order Rodentia; family Capromyidae; genus Capromys; species Capromys pilorides. The sequence continues at coordinate 3,015 of PVKN010001966.1, forward strand.
CGTCCAGTCTCTGGTCCCCGAGTTTGGCCCCTTTCCTTCCTGCATGCCCAGCGCATCCCGGCTCATGCAGCTGCTGGGGACGTGGTAAGGGGCAGTGACCCTGGTTCTTCATCTTCAGTCCAGCCTTGGCTTCCTGCTCCTCTCCTGGCCCTGCCCCACCTCTTGGCTCTGTGTCTCTGAGCACCTCCTGCAGTGCAAGCCCTGGACTGGCCTTTGAGCTCGCACAGCCTGAGGGGGTGGCCCCTGGGTCCCATGGGGCTGCAGGGGTGCAGGGTGACACCCCCAGGGGTCCTTGCCTTCAGGCAGGGCTCATCCTTTCATACCCACTGCAGCTCTTTCCTAGCTGTAGTGTGTGACAGTCAGAGGCCCCTGGGGACAGGAGCAGGGGCTGAAGAGCCGGCGTCCTTGGTGCCCAGCCCTGAGCTCTTGCTCCCCTCCCAAATCTGCAGTGTGAAGCCCACGGGACCCCAGGCCACCACCCAAGCACCCCAGATGGAAGAAGACAGAGGCCTCAAAGAGGGGTGGTCAGATGGAGGGGGAAATAAACCGCATGTGTGTGTCTGTGAGCCGCAGATCACGTGTCCTGTGTCTGTCCAGGGAGGATCCCTCCTGTACCATGAATCTGCAGTGTGACCAAAGGTCTGTGTAAAGAACTGTCTGTCCACAATAGACGCCCTGAGACAGTACCTGGGCCGAGCAGCCTCGGGGCAAACCCGTGTCTTCCTCCTGGGATCCAGCTCTGTGACCCGGGGGACACTTTGGTTTTCTCTCCTGGGTTAATAGACAATAACTCATTCTCATCAGCCTCTAGCATGTCTAGGGGGGGTCCTCTGGAAGCCAATCTGGGAAGCAGGATTGGGAGGTAGGTGGGTTCCGGGAGGCGGCTCCATGGAGGAAGAGAGGGAAGGAGGACAGCCACACAGGGAGGGTTATCCTGGGAGGAGCCAGCGCCAGGGCGAGGCCTCCCCTGTCAAGGTGCTGGAGTTTACCACCCTGTCCCCTGCAGTCTCTGATGGAGAAAGGCTTGGGGAGGGGGACTCCCTCTTTCTACTCCCACACTATAGTGCTGCAGGCAGAGTGGGTTCAGGGCGGGAGACCCCTGGGCCAGGCAGATGCAGCCAGTGTGCCATCAGGGAGGGCAGGGCATGCGCTAGGGGACCCAGGGGCCGAGCACAAGGTGGGGACGCAGCAGCTTCTGTTGACAGGCCGTGACCACACTAAAGCGTAATGGGCGTGCCGGTGTGAACGGGGATGAGGGTGTCTGCCGGGCGGCTCCTGCACAGCGCAGAGGGGCGGGCGGCAGGGCTGGGGGCTGGCCCACGGCAGCAGAGGCCTGGCCACAGCACCTCATCACGTAAAGGGAAGTCCAGTGGGGAGCAGTGCAGGCCCGGAGAGAGTTGTGCAGGCCACAAGGGACACAGCCACCTGCTGCCTTTCTGCACAGCACCCCTAGCATACGGTGGCATTCTTATGTCCAGAGCCCCCAGAGTGGCTGTCGGACCTCCAGCATCACTTCTGCACTCTTCAGTCAGAATGGAGGCAAGGGGACAGAAAAACGTGTGGGCCAACTGCTCTGCCTCCTTGGAAAAAGCTTCCAGAAGGCACCAAGCAGAACACTCCATTACATCTCAAGTACCAAGATGGCTGCACCTGGCTGCTCCCAGCTGCAAGGGAGGCTGGGAGATGTAGTTTTAGCTGAAATTGTGGCTGCCCTAAGCAAAACTCGGGTTGAATGCAGGATGAAGGGGACAGAGAAGTATAGGGAGGGCAGAGAGCAGGGTCATACAAAGTCTGCATTGCACCGAGAACATCCGTGGGTCATTTCGTGCATGTGACACCCCTTGCCCTGCACAACGGGGTAGAGCTGGCCACCTGCCCAGGCGCCCTGTTGGCTTTCTGGTGGAAAGCCCAGCTCTCTGCTGCAGGGCCACAAGCACACCAAGCGGTCCTCAGTGAGGACCCCTCCTCTCCACCCTGCACAGCGCCGGGCCCAGGCCTGGGCAGTGACCTTCATCCAACTCGCCTGCTTCCTTCTGTACAGTGACCCCAACAGGCATCCAGAGCTCTTTCCATAGATCAGAAGCCGGGGCTGGGGCGATAGCTCAGCACTCTAAGTACCTGTCTGGCCAGTGCAAGGACCCAGGCTTGGTCACTGGCACAGCATGCTGGCTGGCCTCTGACATGTTGGCCACAGAAACCAAGCGTGGTGGCACCTGCCTATAATCGGAGTGCCGGGGAGGCTGAGACAGGAGGATCACTATGAGTCTCAGCTGCATTGCAAGACCGTGCACCAGAGAGATAAATGGATGGATGGATGGATGGATGGATGGATGGATGGATGGATGGTAGATAGATAGATAGATTTGTAGATCAGAAAACCTAGGTGCACAGAAGAAGCACTTGCTCGGCGCCCCCGCTCCGGCCAAGGGGCTCTGATGGTGAGTCTGGTCTAAGTCCCATCACAGTCCTTTGGACCTGTGGGGCCACCGGGAGAAGAAGGGACAGGCTGCTGGGGTCACTACAGGAGCACGTGATGCAGGCCACTGCCCAGGGCCTGGGCCTGGCACTCTGTAGGGTCCAGGCGAGGGAGGGGTCCTTACTGATGATAGGTTGGTACATGCCCCGCCAGGTGAGCCGGCACTCACAGGACAGGCCTGAGCCCGTCTGCGGTCTGGGTCAAGTATGGGGTGGGGGGGGGGGGTGTCAGAGGATGCTGAAGCCACCGGGATGTGCCAGGGACACAAGAGGAGGCTGGGGTGCAGCCCTGGTGCCGACTGCTCCCTGAAATGCCACTCCTGACTGACCGCTGGCTGCACTCCAGCTGAGCCGCAGGAGCCGCACCGACGGCAGGCGCACGTCCACCGGGAACTGCTGGGCTCTGATGTTGTTTGCCTCCTGAGATGCTCAGCTTCAGAAGAGTACTGCGATGGGTTGATGACACATGGTCACTATCTTGAAAATGCTATCTTTGTCTTGTGTTTTCTGAGTGACAAGGGACAGCAGAGAATCCACTGGTGCTGCTGGGGTGCCGTGAGCCTTGAGTGAGGTGGGAACCCGCCTTGGGGCTGGTGGCAGGAGTGGGCTCCGTGGGATACAGGCGGTACCCGGGGCCCGGGGCACCTGCATGAAGAACAGCTCTGGCCAGCATAACAGGCCAAGGCTGTGGGGCTCAGGTGGTAAACTGAGTCAGTCAGTTAGGAGAGAGCAGGCGCACAGAGCACATCAGGGGTACTAGAACGTGCCCACGGTTCCCAACTGAAACACAGTCCAGTGAGTGTCTTGGGAACAGAGATCGATTATAAGGTGGTCACAGTGGCCACAAAGGACATTTTTCATTTCAGGCTTTAATGTAACAATTATTAATAAGAAAAGCTCCTTCAAAGTTCGATTTCTGTATAATTAGGATGCACTCGCAGGATGTTTAAGCAGAAGATGGAACCCTACACAAATCTCAAAACTACCGTTGTTTTTTTGTGGTCTCCGCGAGTTACAGGACATTAAAATACCACTGCATGCATTGAAAATGCAAGGCGAAATCAGAGAAACCTGATTTGTGTGAGGAGTTAATCTTCAGAAAAAAGATTCTGCAGGAATGGTAATTCCAGCCCCACTGGTCACTCGCTGCTCGCCATAGCCACCTCCGCAGCGCCTCGGCCGAGCTCCCTGGCAGCTGTCTCGCCTGAGTCCTCCAACTCTCGCTTTCTTTTTCACCCTCTGCACTGAACCACGAGCATTCCATACCATGTCACACATGGCTGTGGACACCAGCTCCGAGATCACCGCCAGGAACTTGAAGGAGAAGAAGGGGGTAGTGGAGGAGGCGGAGGAGAGACGCCCCACAAACGGGAATGCTGAGGAGGGGGAGAAGGAGGGGGAAGAGGGGGAGAGGGAGGAGGGAAGGGGAAGGAGGGGGAGGAGGAAGGTGATGGTGAGGAAGAGGATGGAGATGAGGAGGAGAGGGAGGAGGGGGAGGAGGGGAAGAGGGAGGAGGGCAGGGGGAGGAAGGTGACAGTGAGGAAGAGGATGGAGATGAGGAGGGAGAGGAGGGGGAGGAAGAAGGGAGCAGGGGGAGGAGGAGGCGGAAGGTGATGGTGAGGAAGAGGATGGAGATGAGGAGGAGGAGGCAGAGGCAGCTATGGGCAAGCAGGAGCTGAGGACAAAGACACGGATACCAAGAAGCAGAAGACCGATGAGGATGCCGAGACGGCAAAAAAGGAAAAGTTAACTAAAAAAAGGCCACCCTGACCTATTCACCTTCCACTTCCCGTCTCAGAATCTAAACGTGGTCACCTTTGAGTAGAGAGGTGTCCACCCACCGTGGTGTCACCAGTAGACGATAGTGCTCTCCACCGCCCCACGGAAGCCACACGTGAATCTGCAACAGGGAGGAAAAAGAACCCAAACTTCCAAGGTCCTGCTTGTTTTCTTAGAAGTCCTTTAAAAAGGAAAATCTGTCTGTATTTTTTATTTACATTTTATATTTTTGTACATGTTGTTAGGGGTCAGCCAGTTTTGATGGTCACGTATGACCAAACCAGCCTTCGGAGCTGCTCTGTCCCACTTCCAACTTTACTTGTGGTGTGACCATGTTCATTATAATCTCAAAGGAGAAAAAACCTTGTAAAAAAAAAAAAAAATGACAAAAAAAAAATCTTATTCCAAGCATTCCAGTAACTTTTTTTTGTGTGTGTATGTACTTAGCTATACTATAAGTAGTTGGTTTGTACGAGATGGTCAAAATGGCCAAAAATAAAAGGTTTCTTTTTTTCCTTTTTTTGTCTATGAAGTTGCTATTTATTTATTTATTTGGCCTGTTTGTTGTATGTGTGAAACCATGTTGTCCAACAATAAACCAGAATTTTATTTTGCTGAGTTCTTCTTTTAAAAAAATCCTAATTCCAGGCTGGGTGTGGCGGTGCACGCCTGGAATCCCAGCGCTCGAGATTCAAGGATTGCTGAGATTTCGAGGCCAGCCTGAACTGCACAGTGAAACTGTCTCAAAAAGAACAAAAGAAAAGTATCTCTGCTCTAGATTTCTTAAACATTTGTAATGCTAAAGTATTCACCAGAAACCGTAGCCCAGGTACCGCCAGCAGCACCTGCATGAGGGTCCCCCTCCAAGAGAAATGATCAGAACGGATCCCTGAGCTTCCATCTCCCCAAAGCAACTGACGGCGCTCTTCGTTTTATTGATTAAAAATGAATTTGTGGGAAACACGAACCTTGGAGCCTAATGGCTTTGGGGAAATGGCAGCCAGAAAAGCCTGAAAATCAAGCTGTCGCATTACAAAAGCATTATCTGTTAAATACAAATTATGATTCTCAAAATATTGTTCCTAAAATTTGTAAGTTTGTTACTCAGGCATCAGTGTTATTGTTTTGTTTTTAACAGAGTCTTGTGCTGTCGCCCAGGCTGGTCTTGTGACCCTCCTGCCTCAGCCTGCCTAGCAGCTTGTATTACAGCTGTGCCTCCCTTCTCCTGGAAGAAATAACTTTTTCAGGGAAAATTATTTTTATTCAATCTCTTCACGTGCACTTTCTCTCCTGTTTTTTGATCTAGAGGCCTGCGTTTTTATTTGGCACTGGATCCCTCAACTTATACAGAGGACCCTGCAGGTGGAACACGCCGCCCCCGCCACCCACATCACCAGGGTGCGCGTTACGAGTGTAGACTCTGAGCTCACCCCCAACCAAGTAGGCACTGCAGCGGGATCTTCTGGGAGCTTCAGCCCCACATCTTAGGCGTCACGAAGCTGGACCTAACTGCTATTCAAAGTTTGGCCACGGGAGGGCACCAGAGCCCAGATTGGTGATTCCATACGTCTACCAGAAGCTCCACGCGCCAGAGCGCTGATTGCTCCTCCCCACCCAGTCCAACTGGAACCCCTCCCCACAGCTCCTGGAAAAGGGGTACGTGACCCGCCAGAGCTTTAGGTCCCCAGGATCCCAGGGGCCATGTGCAGTTGTGTCTTGCAGTGTGAGGCTGGTCACAGAGGTACAAGGTGATGTAGGGCCATCACCCCATTCAGGACACATCCATCCTCGTGCCCGAGAGCCCACAGAAGCAGGCCAACGCCGTGGCCTCCTTGCAGGGCCAGGGCCCAGAGCCAGTGGGCTTCTCAGTGCCCAGGGCCTGCTGCCCAGTGTCCTAGAGCAGGACAAGGCCTCAGGGTCCTCCATGATTGTCTTAGTTACTTTTTACTCGTTGGTGGGACAAATACCCGACACTCAAAATGAAGGAATGAAAGATTTATTTAGCTCACAGTTGCTGGAGGTTTCAGTCCATATTCGGCTGGCCCAAGGCTCAGTGGAACAGGGCAGAGGGCATCCAGTTCATGGCAGCAGAACAGCAACAATCGCGACAGAGGCAACAGACAACCAGGGCGCAGAGAGCAACAACAAGGGCTGTCTCTGTCTCTCTTTATATCACATTCAGGCTCTCCACCTCAGCCTATCCGCCTTAGACTACACTCGTAATCCCAGAAGGACTCAGCCCATAATCCCATCAGTACTAAAACATATAATCCCAGTGGATCATGACTCAAATCTCAAACTCTAGAGGTCCCCGCCCCATGATTGCATGAGGCTTTGGGGGGACAACTAGACATAAACCATAACAATGGTCCTGACACTCATGCAGTTTTGCCGAGATAACAAGAACAGAGGTAGGCGTGGCAGTGCACACCTGTAATCCCAGCACTCGGGAGACTGCGACAAGAGATTTTTGTGAATTTGAGGCCAACCTGGGCTACATAGTTAAGTTTGAGGCCAGTCTGAACTACAAAGCAAGACCTTGTCTCACAAATAAATAACTGCTTAGGCGAGCAGGGTGTCCTCTTCACTGCTCTGCTTGTCCCCAGACACATTAGCTGGTGACCCTCTGGTCTGCTGTCATCCTGGAACACAGCTAGGTGCTGTCTACTCTTGCTGAAAACCCCAGAACAGCTCCAGGGCCACAGGGAAGTTGGCACCTGGGCCCCTCAGCCTGGCACTTGTGGGAGCCACCTTCCGGGTGATACACGCTCTGTCACGCTGTGCCTCAGAGCCTTCCCTCCGCTCCCAGAGCCACCATGCATCGCTCTGGACACTGGGGGCAGCAGTGAGCAAACAGGCCAACCGGGCAGGCAAAGAGCAAGGCCCAGGGGAGCTGGCTGGGTGGAGCCGGGGCTGTGAGGCAGCTGGGTGGGGACTGGGAACATCAGGGGGCAGTGGGTGCCCCAGAGATCCAAGAGATGAAAGCAGAGGGAGGCGGGGCCAGGGGCCGCATAGCCAGGCTGGAGGCCTGCTGGGCTCAGCGCTGGAAGGGATCCCATCCTGCACCCCCAGGACAAAACGCCCCCCTTGCCTCTGAATTTCCACTCTCCTTGACCCCCACAAAACTTCTGACTGTGAATGAAAGCATCTGTTCCTGTACTGGACGCCGAGCGTCGAGGTCGGACCGCCCCCCGCTAGTCCTGCTGCCCCCAGCTGAGCAGGTGGCCGGGGCACAAGCCCACATCCAGCCGTGCAAAGGCCCCAGGGCACCAAGCAGCCCTGCCAGGGACTCTTTGAGTGGTGAGATGGACCCCATCCCAGGCCCAGGCAGGAGAACCCGCCCTACGCAGCCATGCTGGGGAGCGGCTGCTACAGGCCCCTGAAGCCCTGCACCTGGGGACCCGGAGCACCCTAAACACAGCCCAGCACACCCTGCTGTCCCTCTGGTGATTTTCGACAACTGCTAAGGCTCTCTTGGTTTATTTTGGTTTCCATTTATTCAGATAATACCCAAGCCCGCTCAAGAAAATCTAAGGAGACCAACGCGCGCGCCTGGGCCTCGGTCGGTTGGACCGCTGTGAAAACAGAGGACTGGCGGCTATTCATGCACTCATTCATGAGTAATAATATCGATATGCACCCCAGGACCCAGCGGCCTACAGCTGGAAAGAGACAGCCAAGAGAACATGGCCGCGATGGTGGGGGGGGGGGGGCACTTGAAGAGAACCTTGACGCATCGAGGAGGAGGGGCCCCCTGCGCACTGGCTCCCCACCGCCGTAGTATCCACGTGTTCCTGACGCTGATTCCCACAACGTCCTGTGCAACAGCTCGGTTGTCCCGCAGGCCTCTCCCACGCCCATCTGTAGGACCATGAGCTCCCAAGACTTTGCATCTCCAGAACCCTCTGAAGCTTTGCTCAACGCACCTCTGGGTGGCCCTGGTGGGGAGACAGCAGCTGGCAGAGGGGTCTCAGTCCCATCGCTGGGCCCAAGTCCTGCCTCTGCCACCCAGCACCTGGGACCCAGGACAAGTGACTCCATGGCTCTGTCTCCCCAACCATCAAAAAGGGAGGTTGATGCCTGGCGGGCAGCTGTCCCCTCTGCAAGACCTGGACTGAGAGGTGCCCAGCCCTCGCTGTCCACAGGCTACGTCTGGACCCCACAGTCCTCACACGTGCCAGCCATGCACGTGCCACTGGAAGGGACCCTGTGCCCTGTCCCTGAGGCTGCTGTTGTGGGTCCCCAGGTCCCTCGGGGGGATCCCTGCTCACACCGGGGCAGGCTGCCCACTCTTTGCTTGGGGATGAAGGGCAGGTGCATCCTGGGAATGGAGGCTTCTTGTTCCCGGTGTCAGGGCAGGACAAAGGCCCGCAGAACTGAGAGCACCACGGGGGCTATATTTTCTCCAGGAAAAACTAGGAATTCAGTCGATTCATGCAGCATTCCAGGGCTCCCCCTACAGTAGCACCCCCCAGGCGAGAGCAGATCATTCCTGTCCCCCACTTTCCTCCTCTTCTTCTCCCCAAAGGCCCTCTGGCATCTCACAGTGCAAATTGCAGGCAAGTGTGACGGTTTTCATTGCATCAAAAACAGGAGAAGAGACCTGTGGTCACAGGAAGCCCTCTGGGTAATGTCTAGTTCTAAAGATTGTCAAAAACATGATCTCCCTAGCCGTACTGTGCAAAAGGCTCCCACCAGCTCAGCAGCACTGTGGGCCCAGCTCCACAGAATCACGTGACTGTCGCCGTGACAGCGGTTGCTAAGTCACGCAGGTGTCCAGAAAGTTTGGGGAGGGTTCTGAGTTGGGTAATTTTCCCTTCGTCTGACAGCTCCTAAGGGCTGTGACGTGAAGACTTTGTTCTATTGTTTCCTGCTAAATTGAACAAGAAGTTTCTTCTCCCACCAGCTCTGAGTTTTGTAAAGATGACATGAGGGACAGGGGCTGAAAGCACTTCCTGGGAGAGGAGTGGGAGGAGACACCGCCACCGCCCCGGCTCCCACCCACACCCTGGGCGCGTGCTTAGAACAGGCCCTGGGGATGGACACGTGCATTACCTTCCTTAGAGCCCCCTGAAGCCTGCCAGGTGCCTTGGTCAGGTTTCAGGTGTGGGTGGTGAGAGTTTGTGGCAGGTTGCCACAACAGAGGTTGGGGACAGTCAGACCAAGAAAATGACCCCTGGTGACTCTGCTGTACCCTGTGACCACACCCACCTCTAGGACTGCCCTGTGCCACAGGGTGCACGAGGTGTCAGAAACATTCAGGAAGAGGTGCTGTGGCTACTGGTGTGAGGGTGGGGACAGAGGAGACGGGCCTCCAACAGTCCTACCTTGTGCTGGGCATGTCTCCATGGGGCAGCTCCCGGGCCCCCCACATCCCTGGGATGCAAGATGCGTCCAGTGCGTGAGAGGAAAGGGGCGGGGAATTCCAGGGCCTCTCAGGCCATCACCTAAGCCAGAAGGAGTACCAGGTCCACACCCAGTGCTCTGGTGGAAAGGTGGCGGCTCTTGGGAGGCAGGGTGGTGCCTGTCAGTGGAGGAGTGAAGAGCAAAGGTGCCCTGTGCCAGGCGCTAGGCTGGCACTCAGAGCCAGAGAGGAAGGGCTCTGCAGCTCGGAGGGGTGAGGAGGGAGCTCACTGCGGAGACGGAGAAAGAGGTGGCTTTGAAGTCTTCACACCGCAGAGCCCCACACCAGTGCACCCGGAGAGTGGGCACGGTGGAGCCACCAGAGGGTTAGGGTGGTGGAGAGGAGGTGGAGTGGACAGGCAGCGTGAAGAGAGGTGTCAGGGCAGAGACGCTGCTGTGTGATGCGTGTCACTATATACAAAGGGGATCGAAAACACAGTGAATGCTTACAGTACAAAATTATTACAGTGAAAACCGCACCACGAGGAATCTCCCCTTCGAGTCCTCCCCCGCCCCTCAACACACTCATCCCATCATTCTTGCCACTTTCTGCAGCTGCTCTGAAGTCCTCTTTCATGAGTGTCTTTACAAGATGTAAAAAATACAGTAAGTCCCAGGACTGACGAGATAGATCAGCGGCCTAAAGCTTGTTTAGGCAAGGTTAGGCAAGTGCAGGAGACCACAGTTCAACCCCCAGCACCACATGCCCTGCCAGCCCCTCCTGAGCCGGCCAAAACAAGCAGCAAATCCGGGTGCACCTACGGCTTGGGGCACAGCTCAGTGCCCTGAGAGTGCACTCCTGCGAGCAGCGGGAGGAGGGGTGGCAGCCAGGACACATCGCACGGACCCCTTAGCTTCACTGCGAACCTCAGACTGCTCCAAGAAATAAAGCCTGAGACAGCTCAGCAGAGTAAAGCGCCTGCTCAGGCAAGCTCAGGCAAGCTCAGGGAGGGACTGCGGTGCAGTTCGATCCCAGCTCCACATTCCTTGCCAGCCCTGCCCCCAAGGCAGGCTGAGTCGCCAGAGTCTGGCATAGTGTTGCATCACTATAACCCCAGCACTGGGGAGGCTGACAGCAGGAGGATTGCCACGAGTCCCAGCTGTGTAGTGAGACCCTGCAACAACCGAATACATTACAAATAATGATAATAAATAAATAAATAAATAAATAAATCTTTTATTTAAAGAGATGATCCCAGCACTTGGGAGGCTGAAGCAAGAGGATCGTTGCAAGTTCGAGACCAGCCTGGGCCACAAAGTGAACTCAAGGCCAGCCTGAGCTGCATAGTGAGACCCTGTCTCAAAAACACAAAAAAAAAAAATGAGCAAGGTGAATGGGGTGCAGTAAAGTCGGTGCCTACTCCAGGAAGCCTGCCAGGACTACTGCCAGGAAGCCACAGCCTGTAGTGCTCCTCCCCTGCAGGGTGGCTGCTGTCCCTGGCTGGCAGGTCTTCTCTCTTGCTGGAGTGGGGCATGCCCCACGGACCTCCACATCTTGCCTGGTGCCCAGGGAGGCCTGTGACAGCGTGCTGTAGGTTGTAACTGGCACCCTTCGCACCCCTGCTGAGGACAAGGCAGCACTGGGATGCCGTGCTGGGTGCCGACCCGCTGGACCTCCCGCCGTGTGCAGACACAGCTGAGGACCTGGACACCCGTACGTGGTCACTGACACGTGACCAGGCCCTATGGTGTGCTTCGCAGTCACCAGGACGGCAGGTGAGGGCTGACAGCGCCGGATCTCAGCTCTGCGAGGCCTCCATAGTCTTCGGGGACGTGGGGGTGCCGAGAGCCTGCTGTCCCCTCTCCCAGTGGCAACCACCCTTCTCCAAGTTCTCCAAGTCCTCGGATTCCACGTGAAACTTCCCTAAGTGCCTGTGACTCACAGTGAGGCGGGCTGGGTGGCAGGCACTCTCTGCCCTCGGGGATGAGTAAATCACGACTCAGACGCGAGGGCGGGCTCAGGGCTCTTGGGCTCTCGAAACAATGCAGAGTGTGGAGCAGAGTGGAGGTGTCGCAGGATGCTCCCCCAACCCTGCCTGTGACACAGCGCCATGTGACTGGGACCAGCCACCTCCCAACCCCCAGAGCTCCCCCCACTAGCACTTTAATCACACTGCAATTCCCAGGGACTGGTGAGGGTGCAGCTTGGGTTTCTGAAAGAGACAGAAAGGTGGGTGGCATAGGAGGCAGGGGTTGGGGACAGGGCACGGCCACCAGCTGATGAGACCCGGTGCTTGAATCCCTGGGGCACTGCACAGCCCGCCTGTCCTGCTGGCCCAGGACTCGGAGGATCCGGACTGGGACACAGCTTTTCCAGTGGCTCCGCACACTGCCTGAGACCCCCAGACAGAGGGACCCAGCCCTGCAAGGGTTCCCCCACACCTCACGCCTCTGCATCCGGCCCTTGTCACTGTGCATTCTGGCTCCGGGTCTCTGGGCTGGGGCCCTGGGTTCTGTACCCCTAGCCTGTGCCCAAGCCCTGGTGTAGGTGGCTGGTTGTGCAGCTGGCGGTGCAAGTGTTCCTGTGTCCCCTGAGGCCTTGTCACACTGCAGATTGCTGAGCTGGCACCTGGATGCAGGGGTTCCCAGGAGCCCCCCACGGGGCTGAACACCTCCATGTGGTGCTCTTATCCCATCAGAACCACAGATCACAGGATGCTGCAGCACCCCGAAGAGCGCGAGTCTCTGGAATGTACAACCTGGTCATCTGGGGGCCACTGTCCGTGTCCAGAACAGCTGTTTATTTTGCTGGGACTCAGACAGCTGATCTGGTGCCTGGACTTCTTGCTTGGTCGGGTACCTGCCACCGAGGCCACACTGCCACGGGTTGGGTCGCCCTGTTCCACCCAGGCTCATCCTGAAGACATCACTTCACAGCGAAACCACAGTCCTGGCATCACGTGACTGTGTGTATCTGCGTCTCCTGTGGGCGCAGCCACACACTGCTGCAGCGCAGCGCAGGACCAGGGGGATGCGTTCTCACCGTTCTGCGGGTCTGAAGTCTGAAATCGGCATCGTGAGGCCCACATTGGAGCGAATCTGTTCCTTGCCTCTTCCGGCTTCCAGTTGCAGCCAGCTCTTTGGCTGGCGGCCACACCATTCCAAGGCCAGCGCCTTCAGCCATCTCTGCTCTGTCTGCATGTCACCTTCTCCTCCGTGTCTGGCCGACTGTCCCTCCACCGCCCCTGCAGGGGCACTCAGGACCAGGGCCCACCGACCAGCCCAGTTAAACCCTTAACTTAATCAGATCTGGCAAAGCCTTCCCTCTAACGGAGGTGACATCACAGCATCCAGGAGCCAGGACCTGGCACCTCAGAGGCCTTGTGTGGCCTGGCTCCCCCGGGGTCTGGACAGGAGCTGGGAGCCCACAGAGCCTCCGCCTCCATTTTGCCTTTCTAAGCCCAGTGTGTCGCTCACCCGCTCACGGCCTGGAGCTGGCCAAGAGCCAACCAGTGTTGTTGAGTGAATGGAAGTGGGACAGGGTCACGGACGTAGAATCTGAACTCGTGGAAGAAATCGGTAGCGAGGTTGTAGGAGGCGTCTTCGGATGTGAATTAAAGAGTTTGGGCCTTGTCCTATGGACAAGAAAGAGCTCAGAGGGGCTGTCCTCCACTCATTCATTTACACAGTCTTTCTTTCATTCATTCACTCATTCATTCATTCCTCAACAGAAGAACACAGATTCAGCTCTGGGGAGGAGGACAGGACTCAGGCAACCGCTGGACAGGGGCTCCTTCCTGCACAGGCCTGAGCTTTCTGGAGCCCGCTGAGCGTCCCTCGCTGTCGTTCTCAGAGCATTCGACGGCTAGGTTTTCCTGCATGTCGAGGTTTATGACGACCGAGTCTCTGCGGGTCGCCCTGAGCCATTCTGCCTTGGAGTCCTCCGCAGCCACCATTCATGTATTATTCATGGTGGTTTTTGATTTCAGTTTTCAGATGTCCTCTCTGAACTTATTTGTCCATATTTTCTTTTTCTTTTTTTTTTTTTTTTTGGTTGTTCCTATTTACAATATGTTTGTTGAAAATAGCCCTTACCTGGATTTTAATTTTCATTACCATTTTATAGCCTTTTGCTGGGAAATTTGACCCAGTCTCATTTATTCTGAAAGCCGCCACTCATAGGCCCCTTACTTCAGCTTCAGTTTCTTTTTGAGGGACTGGGTTAGTGTGGCCATCACTTCCTCCTTTTCCCCCTTCCTTAATTCTCTTCCTGATTTGTCAGCCCTCCCCCAGGTATTCTCCCCTCCCCACCCCCTTACTGCTAGTGGCCCCTTTCCAGTCCCGGGGAGTCCCCTTAGGCTTCCATTCCCTGTGAGGGTATCAGAAGCACATGACGAGGGTGCGTGGCCGGCCGTAGCTTCCCCTTCTTGCTCTCTTCTCTGCACCCCATCAGGACCCTCTGACTCTCTCCCTCTCCTTCAACCAGAGATGAGCGTGGCCTGTTCTGCCCCCTCCATGATAAGACAGATTTTGTAGTTTTTTCAAGTGAATACATATTTCCCATTTCCAGAGTGCTCACCTAGCAAGCACAGCACAAAATCACAGGCGCTCTTGGGTCAGATTGTATATTTGGCAAGGCGCATTGCTCTCCACCACTTCCTGTTCTGCGAACCTGCTCTGTCCCCATCTTGACTGGGATTGAGCTGCGCCTGTGAGAGGGGAGCCGCGTGGCTGTTTTTATTCTGGAAAGAGGCAGAGTTACTCCTTCTCTCTGTCTCCCAGGGTTGGATATATTCCTTTTTTTTCCCTGGACAAAAGAGTCCCATCATAGCCTGAGAAAGAACCCTTGATCACATAACCAGAGCGCCTGGACGTGGCCCCAGAGTGCCCAGGGACTCTGACGCGCTCAGGTTCTCTTTTCTCTGGAGGTGACCTGGTCTTCCTGAAATTTCGCAAGACTTTCTCTGGATCTTGGTTTGAAACCATAGCGCAGCTCAGCTCAGGGACGCTGCGGAGCATTCTTTAACTTGTATCTCCCCTCCAGCTCTCTCTGGACTCCCTCCTGCTCAATGCATGCTACCCTTCCAGGGGCTGTCTTTCAAGTCCTCCTCCCTTTGTAGGATAACTTTCCTCCACAGTGTGTTTACTTGAAGTTACTTTTCACTTTGCAAATTTGTCTTCAACTTGATTATTCTCTCTCTGAATGAAAAAAAATTTTTTTTTTGACACAGAGTCTTCCCGCGTTGCCTAGGCTCCAGTTGCCGTGGTCCCCTGGGCATTGACCAACCAGTAGCAGGAGGGCTGTGAGCTGAAGAACTTTCTTGGAGACAACAAAGAAGGAGTCAGCAAAATCACTGCTCATGGCTGGGGGGAGGGGGCAGCCTTGCAAGTGCCCAGGTAGCTGCGGGTCCCCAGGGTGGCTGAGGAAGACAGGCAGGTAGGGCCCCTTGGACTGAAACTAAAAGAAACTCAAAAGAGAGCTC
The DNA here is from genome assembly GCA_004027915.1 of Capromys pilorides. NCBI lineage: Eukaryota > Metazoa > Chordata > Mammalia > Rodentia > Capromyidae > Capromys > Capromys pilorides. The sequence continues at coordinate 18,095 of PVKN010001966.1, forward strand.
TAAACTCTCAACAGATAAATAGGGGGGGAGATGCGCCTCGGGGTTAAGAAACAGAGCTGGGGATGGAGCTCGGCGGTACAACGCTGGTCAGTGTGCAGGAGGCCCTGAGTTCCACTATGCACCAACACAACAAACAAAAGTTGAGAAACAAGCAGTATCCAAGCTAGGGCCTGAAGGCAGGGAAGGAAAGGGCGAGGCTCAGAAATGAGCACCTTTAGGGTTAGATAGCGATTCCTGATTCCTTCTCCTGCTTCAGCATGGTCAGCTGGCGGCAGACAATGAGAATGTTGTGTGTGTCCGAAAGCCAAAAGGGTGTTTGGATGCTTTTACCGTAAAGGAATGACCCATGTGCAAGAGAGGTGTGCTCGCTCTGATTTCAGCACCGCACAAGGCACACAAGTGCTGAAACACCCTGGGACACCCCAGCAGTGAACGCAGTTTTCTTACCAATAAAAGTGAGACCGGTGTCACCCGCTTCCTGGGAGTCTCCGGAGTGAAATGAAAGAGCCAGGCTTCACAGTGTGCTGGTGCTCCCCACCTCTGTGAGTCCCACCTCTGTGAGCACCTCCTCTGTGAGCCCCTCGGGGCTACAGGCCAAGATGGGGTCCCAGAGAAGCAGAAACTTATCAGACGAGCAGACTCAGACGAGCAGACTGGTGACCCACACGGCTTTGACAAGGTGGGGGAGAAAGTGTGCTCAGTGGGCAGAGCCCACCCCTCCACTCCCCAATATTAGCTCCCGATCTGTGGGAACCCAGAGCTGCGCTTAGGCAGCCCTAGCTGAGCAGGGGCATCCGGGTTGGCTGCAGGGACCAAAGGTGGAGCCTGCAGGCAGGACCTTCCTTCCCGTCTGGCCTGCTCAAGCGTCGACCTTTGCCCTCCTCTCCAAGCCACGCTTCTCACACACAGAGTGAAGGTCTCCTGCTGAACTGCATGCCACCATCCCCTCGTGGGACGCCTGTTCTGTTGCATCTGATCTGGTGGATGTAAGACTTTTTTCTGTCCCCGCTGTTATGTCAGGATAGCCCTCTGTGTGTACAGCAGTACCGAAATTGGAGCGCTGAAAACGTATTTGTTAACATTTACAGCAGCAAATATAATGAACTGGAGGTGGGGCCGAGTCTTGTCTGCGGGCCCAACCACTTGCTCTGAACAATCCGGGTCTGGCCAGGCTGCGGGACGTCCCGTGGGCGGGGCCCGGACAGAGCCTGGTCGGAACCGAGTCCCCTCGGAAACTTTCGCTGGAGTGGCCCCGCCCACCAGATGCCCAGGAGCCTCTAGCTCAGGAGGAGAGCCAGCCTCAGCAGGCGAGGCGTGCCGTGATTGGTGAAAGCTCAGGCTGATTGGCGGTCCCTCTGACCGCTCAGCGGGCTGAACTGGAGCCGCGCCCCCGAGGCCGCAGCGGGAGTGGAGAGCTGCTGGAGGCCCCGCCCCTCCAGCCCCGCCCCCCGGCGCGCAGGGCCGAGCTAGCCGGCTTCCACTTCAGCCTCTCGGCTGCGTTCGGTTCTCCTCTCCCGCGTGTCCCACGGCTCCAGAGCAACTTTGCGGCGCGCCTAGAGGCCCGAGGGTGTTGCAGCCCCGCGCGGCCCACTCGCGGCGGCTGGTGAGTGCTTCCGGGCAGGGGCAGGGCTGGAGGTAGTTGCGGGTAGTGCGCGAGGACTGAAGAAGGTCCCGATTGCTGGGAGGCACCGATTGCTGGGAGGCACCGCCCGCCGCGGGTCTCAGTGTCCCTTTCGGAGTTGATGGGTTGCCGCGCCCGTGTCCCCGCAACTTCTAGAAGAAGGGCTCAGTTACCGCTCGCTCCCCGGCGCCTGAAGTGATCGCTGTTTGCGTCCCCCGGAGCGCGCGCCCCTCACCCAGTTCGGGTCCCAGCGACTCGGGTCCTCACCCCCAGCACCACGCCCGCGACCTCGCCGTGACAACCCCCTGAGGGCGGGGAGAACGGCCGGAGAGGCTATCGGCGCGTGGGCTGGGGCTGCGGGCGGCCGGCGGGCACACCTCCCGTCCCCCTCCCCCTCCCCCAAGTTGCCCTGTCATGCCCTGTCCCCCTACATGCCGGTGGACCCAGGGCCTCCTTAGAGCCCACCTGCCTGCTAGAAGGCACCGGGCCCCAGACAGGGCTGCGGGGCAGACGGGGTTCAGTACCCCAGGGCTCTGGGCCTATCTGAAGCCCCTCAGGGGCTACCTACAGACCATGTAGCAGCTGCTCTTTTCCTTGGGGCTCCCCTGCTCTTTTCCTGTGGGGAGAACGGGGCAGCCCTGGGCCCTGCCTGGTGTGACCAGTCTAGTAGGACCTGCCCCTCCGCTGACCTGGCTCTGGTATGGACCCCGCCCTCGGGAATTTAACTTCTGGCCCAATAGTTGCAGCTTTCTGGAGAATCCTGCCCAGGCTTCTGGGTGTGAGAGAGCTGGGGTCCCCTCACCCGTTTAGGGTGATGTTAGGAAATTCCAAGGCACCGCACCCCCACCCATCTTTAACCCTCTCTGCATCTGGAATAGGAGTTACAGTCCCAAACTTTTGCAAAAGCCTGCGGCTCAGGGGCAGTACAAGAGGAGGTGAGACCTGAGACATCGAGAGCCCCAGCAAGTGTCCTCACCTTGGACAGTGACATTTACCGTTTGGCTGAGGTCTTTACAACTTGTAGAGGCCTTCACTTTGTGCAGGGGTCCGTCACTCAGAGCTGCTCTGCCCAGCGTTCCCTGGGCACCCCAGAGACCAGACAGCCACCTTCTCCTTTGTAAAGGGGCCCAGGGAGCCCTTTGCCCCTGAGCAGGAATCTGGGAGGGGTTCCTTTATTCTGCGCCAGTTTTCTTCATGCCTCCCCCAGATCCAGGCAGAGCTGGCCTCTGTTCCCATGAGGAGGAATGCAATAGTCCTCCAGCCCTGGCTGCCCCTGCCCTTCTAGGCCAGGGCTGGACTGGCCTTTGGGGCTGGTCACAGAGGGGGACCCAGTCCAGTCTTGGCCCCCAGAAATGCTTACAGAACGAGTCAGGTGCCAGGCCACTCCCAAGTTCTTGTTCTTCATATTCATGGGAGAAACGACTTTGTCTTCTTTGACGCCTCACAGTTTGTGTTTCTGACCTGTCTCTGCTTCAATGCCTGCCCTGACCTGGGACCCTCACCACTCCACGGATGGCCCCCACTTTCCTGGGATCTCCCCGATCATGTCTGGGTTCCACATAGCCACAATGGATCTTGAACTGCCTTGACCTGTGGGCAGGCAGCATAGCAGCAGGCGCTGTTCAGGCCTCAGGAACCTGCTGCGCATTCCCTGGGCCGCTCGTTCCCGAGTCCCCTCTCCAGCAGGTACATCCCAGGCCCCTCCAGCTTCCGGCCACATTGTTCACTCGCTGTCTCTGTGCCGCCTCTTCTCTTGGGCACATTGCCTCAGCCCGTGCCTGCCTGTGTTCGTGCACCCCTTGACACATTAGGTAAGGCTGGAGTGTTCCTTGGTTCAGCCCTTAATACTCTGGGCAAAAATAGGTACCTGGGAGCTCTCAAGGGCTCGGTGCCCTTGTCTGGAGCCCTGTGCCAGAGGACCAGGTTGGGCCATGCCAGAGGGGGCACAGCAGCTGGGGACTCGCTGGGCCTCCTTCCTTAGTGCTTGGTAACAGGTGGGTTTTAAAATAGCACTTTGCTGTATTTCTGGGGGAAAAAAAAACATTGCACGTTAAAGAAAATCAGGAAAATAGAGTTTGAAGGAAATAAAGTAAAGCCACCTACAATCTTTACCCAGAGACAGCAGATTAACGTGGGGGAGGGGAATTTTCTGCCGTCTGCTCCTGCAGGTAAATTTGCTTTCCACCTAAACAGAGCCAGGATAATGTCTTACGCTGCTTTAAACCCTGCTAAACAGTGTCGTGTGAGTGTTTTCCCTGCCCTTCCTGCGTGAGGTCACGGTTAGTGCCTGTGGATGCTATGAATTTCATGGATCTTCCCTCTGGGTGCCAAGGATGCCACTGCGAGGGATACCTCATGTGTGACTCCCACAAGTATCTCGGAGATTCCCGTGCTGTAGTCCCAGAGGTGGAGTTGCTGGTCATCTTGGCTTCTGGCGCTGAGGTGGAGGGGTGCCGCCCTGGGAGCGGAAGGAAGAGCTGGCCCCGGCAGTGAGCGTGGAGCGCTCCAGGCCGAAGGTCACATGTGGTCATTCTGCTCCATGTCTCAGCAGCTGCGTGGTCACAGCAGCCCTCTCCGGGGGCGGTGGCTCCTCAGCTGAGCTCCTTGGTGCTGGCGTTTATGTTTTGATGGGATAAAAATATGCCTTGGCACTCAGCGGGAAAGAATGCCAGTCACTTGGTAGTTTGGGATCTTACACAATGGCAGGTTCTGCCCCACTGTGCTGGCCGTGGTCGTCGGGGGCTGGGGACCAGGGTAGGAAGACAGAGCCCGGGTGACAAGGACCTCGATCTGCGAGGATGTCTAGGTCTGGGAGGGACTCACTTAAGGCCCGAAGCCACAGTGGTCCCTGCTGGGGCTGCTTCTGCCTTGCAGACCCACTGTCAGGACTCTCAGTAGCACGGGTCAAGAAGGAGGGAGTCGACACAGGCCCTTTCTCCATGGTTCCTCCTGGTCAACCACAGCCAGGACTAGCTTTGTCCTGAAATAACAGTCTCTAACCCAGACCAGCTTGGCCGACACATGGAGAACCGGAAACTCATCCCTTACTGACCGGAGGTTGTGCTCCAAGCAGTTTCACTTTGACTGTGACCAGATAGGCTTGGGGCCAGATCTAGTTTTTTCCTGAAACTGTTTATAAGCTGTTGTTTAAGCTGGAGTTTTCTTCAGTGCCCCGCAGTTGACAGAGCACCTTCTCTTCTGCCCCACCCCTGGCCCCCTGGCACTCACGTGTGGAAGGTGTCGGTTGTCCAGTCTTATATGGAAACTGATTACTGAGATTAGTAGGCATCCACGATGCTGTGGTGATAAAATTGTGTCCCCTGGTGAGGACAGTGCTGTCCCTTCTGCTGCCCCAGCAGCAGGGTGGCTGATGGGAGAGGCCTGGGTGCTGTGTGTTACCTGCATGCAGATAAGGGGGTCAGTGTCCTGACCTTTGGGAGTGGGGGGATGGAGCGGGGAGGCCGGCGTGGAGATGGAGAGGCTCATGGTCACAAGTGCACTTGCTCAGGCTTTGCACTCCAATTTCAGCCCCGAGCCTGTGAGCTGTTTGGCCTTGAGCAGGTCTCTCGCAGGTCTAGACCTCAGTTTTCCAACCTGTGAGATGGGTTGGCAGTCCAGGGCTAAACAGTTGTTCTGCTCAGAACACTGGGATGACATCATGCTTGCCTGCCAGGAGGGACAACCTGTGGGCAAGTTTGTGTGATGTGCTGAGCCGGAGCCCTTGGTGATGACTGCCAGAAGCCAGGACATGGTGGAGGGGAGCTGCCCTCTGCCACTGTCCTAGGGCAGGGACACCATGGAGAGGGCAAGCCAGCCTGTGGTCTTGCCACCCAGTACAGCTGTGGCTCTGTGTAGCTGGCTGTCCTGTGCCACTCTGTCCCCAGTGGCCGTGGGCCCCTGGGGTCTGTACTTGCCGTCCAGTGGCAAGGCCTGCAGGAACCTGCAGTTAGGCAGCAGGGCCAGGCCTGCGCTGATGCAGAGATGCTCGAGGCCTGGACATGCTTCCAGCCCCTGCAGGCTGCTTTAAAATAAGGGCTCAAAAACTGAAAACATTTCAGTGACAGGAAGGGCTTAGTCCCTCCGAGGGGGGAATGTCCAGATGGAAACCTGCACCGCTCTGCAGACGGAGATCTAATCTGGAGCACGGCAGGAGGGCGTCCCTGGCCCTGGCCCTTGCAGTGGCCGTGGCATCCAGAAACATCCACTTGGGCAGGCCGGGGCTAGGAGAGGGGCCACTGGCCACCTCATGCAATACAGTGTCTGGTCCCACTGGTCCATGGACGTGGGCTGCTCAGGGCCACACAGAGTAGTGTGGGAATCGCCTGGCCGTGTGCCTTAGTTTCCCCCTGGGATGAAGAGGACAGGTGATGTGACTCAGGGCGTGGGGAGAGTCCTTGGGGAGTCCGCGTCTCCCATGTCTTATGTGCAGGTTCTGACATCTCGGGGTTTGGGCTCTGGAAGCTGATCCAGGCCCAGGGTCGTCCAGAACTTTCTGCTTCGTGGTCCGCAGCCCACAGTTGCCCTTAATCGAGTCGGCAATGTGTTTTCTGGGCTGCTGAGCGGCTCGTGGCCTGGTGACTGGCCCGTTGTGCCTTGTCTCCGCTGACCAGGTCATCGACTGTGCGCTCTGGTTTGCTCCAGAAATCTCTTACTGTGTCACCACTGCGCTGTGTATTCATCTGCTCTTTAGTGTGTGCTGATGGTTCCAGGGCTTTTGCCCTGTGACAGGACCTTGTGACAGGGCCGAGGGCCTACAGACCGGGGTGCAACCCGGACTTCTTCACAGTCGTGTGCCCTGACTCCCCTCATCCCTCTCACATCTGTTCACTTGTGCTCCGTGTCAGGGTGTTGCTTCCCAAGTCCCCTGTGAGAAAGTGCCAGGAGCTTGGTGGCTAGAGCAGCAGAAATGCATGCTGTAACAGGGCAGCCAGTGGCGGGTGGTGGCCGCCAGCATGTGGCACCTGTGTCTCTGCGTGTCTCTTATAGGGACAAGTCACTGAATTCAGGGCCACCCAAGACCAGAATGATCTCATGTGAAGATCTTCAACTTAATTACATCTGCAAAAACCCATTTTTCCGAGTAAGGTCACTTTCAGGGATGTTGAGTAACAGACCGCTGGGGACCCCATTCTGGCTCAGTGTCCTGTCAAGGTTATCTGTGTGAGTCTCAAGCATCGTCTCCCCATTTCTCAGGCAAGGACACTTGCGTGGCTTCTCCTGGGGAGGCGGGGATGTAGGGCCTAAGGCTGCCATGCCTCAGCTTCTCTAACCTGGGGCTGGTCCTACAGCGCAGTCAGGTTCACGGTCCCAGAGTGCTTGTCAGCCCTGCCCATCTCTGTTTTTTTTTTTTTCTGATTGATTGATTGATTGATTGATTTGGCTCTCACCATGCAGCTCAGACTCTTAGTGAGCCTCCTGTCTCAGCTTCCCCAGCACTAGGATTATAGGTGTGTGCCACCATGCCCAGTTTGGGGGCTGGCACAGAATACTGGGGATTGAACTTGGGACCTTGCGCCTGCCCTATAGGTGCTTAGACCACCAAGTTGTCTCCCCAGCCCTCTTTTTTTTTTTTTTTTTTTTTTTTTTTAAGACAGTCTTGCTATGTAGTCAAGGCTGCCCTTGAACTCACTATAGCCCAGGCTTGCTTCAGACTTGTGGCCTGCCTCAGCCTCCTGGGTATTGGAATTCAGAGTATACGCTCAGATCTGCAAGCTGAGCAGGCTGCATTTGGAGCCCAGTGTGCATCTGACCCTCTGCCCTTCTCACAGGCAGGATGGACTCCGGCACCCCTCCGCTGAGCCCCTCGGGCCCACAGTCCCCACCAGCACCGCAGCCCCAGGCACGGGCTCGGCTCAATGCCACCACCTCATTGGAGCAGGAGAGGAGCGAGGTGCCCCGAGCCCCAGGACCCCAGGTTGGGCCTGGCCTACGTGTCGGAGAAGCAGCTGCCCCACCTGAGCCCCGGATCCCTCGCGCCAGGAGCCGTGAAGGAGTGGACAGAGCTGGTAAGGGGCGGACCAGGAAGCCCAGCAGCCGTGCTGTTCAGAAGCAGGTGGGGGTGTCCCAGGGGCCCTGGCAGGGTTCCCTAAAGCCCGCAAAGCACATGGACATCAGCTGTAGGGCTGCAGGGTGCAGCGAGTCTTGTGGGGGCCTCTGGGGACCCAGTACTGAAATCTGCTGGGTGTCTGTCAGAAGCCCCGCTTCTCCTACCCCACAGGTGCTCAGACCACCAAGTGGTCTCCCCAGCCAGGCTCCACACTCTCCACGTCCCCACTGCCCAGTCAGGGACCCCTGCCCAGATGCGCCTCCCACTCGGGCCTCTCCTGCCTCCGATGCTTCCTGACCCTGAGCCCCAGTGAGAGGCGCTGGGCTGTGCGCTCACAGGTGCATGTGTGTGTGTGTGCACGCCCACCCAGGCAGCCGCACCCCTCCTGCCGTTCTGCACCCCAGGGATTTTACAGGAAGAGTGCCTGCCTGTCGCACCCGACATTGGTTTCACTCCTCCTGTGTCCCCATGCCAGCCATAGAGGGATGGTGTGCACACAGTGTGGCCAGGCAGAGAGGGACGGTCAGTCAGCACACAGTGTGGCCAGGCAGAGGGACGGTCAGTCAGCACACAGCGTGGCCAGGCAGAGGGACGGTCAGTCAGCACACAGTGTGGCCAGGCAGAGGGACGGTCAGTCAGCACACAGTGTGGCCAGGCAGAGGGACGATCAGTCAGCACACAGTGTGGCCAGGCAGAGGGATGGTCAGCACACGATGTGAAGGAAGCTGAGGGAAGGGCTGGGCAGAGGGCCGAGGGCCGAGGGCCGAGGGCAGAGGAGCTGGCCCCTGGGGCTACAGGGGCCAGGGGATGGAGTGGGGTGCAGGAGGTGGCCCCTTGGTGCAGGGCTGAGTGTGCACAGGCGTGGACTTGGTGCTGAAAGTCCCTGCCGGGTCCTGGGCCATGTGGAGCCGGCCCCTCTCCTCCAGTCAGTGCCACTGTCCCCACGCTGTGCGCACCGGATAGTGTGCCCTCGGGACAGTGCTCCACGCTGCACAGCATGTGCGTGTTGCAGTGGAGGTCCGTGTTCCCATGAGGTCCTGGGTGTGGGCTTCTTCTCTACCCTGGAGGAGACTTCTCTTCCCATGCCAGACTGCATGGAGGGGGAGACCCATGACTTCCGTGTCCCCTCTGCCCCCAGGTGCTGGGACTCCTCTGTCACTCAGGCAAGTTGTTGGGAGGCTGCACTTGTGCCCCAGAGGGGGTGCACGAAGGGGTCCCCATTGCCACTGCCGGTCCCCTGCCTCATCACCTCTCACCAGCTCACCTTAGTCCCATCATCCATTTCCCTCAGTGAGGCCTGCAGCCTGCAGTGACCACCCCAGCCCCAACAGAGGCTCCTGACCTATGGCGTCCCCCTGCTGTGTGTCTCTTACCACTCCTGCACACAGGCCAACTCGTGGCCCAACAGGCCTGTGTGGGGACCCTGAGGCCCAGGTCAGGACTCGCATAATGCCCTACCTCGCCTCTCCCTGACACAGCTGGCAGAGGTGCTAGTTCCAGGAGGGGGCTCCTGCGGTCTTTGGATTCCCTGGGAAGATCGCCCTCTTCATCCCGCTGCCTTCAAGGTTACTGGGCAGGTGCGGACCTGACTCCAGGATCTAGGCCTAGCTGCAAGTGCTGCCCGTCTGCCTGCTGCCTCTTGGCTATGGGAACAGAGGCCAGAGCTGGTGGGCTGGGGCTGAAGCTGGATATGCCACCCGCCCCGCCGAGCAGCTCCCAGACTGAGCTTCTGATAGCAGTCAAGAAGCAGGTGTAAGGGGCTGAGGAGACAGTTCAGGGGCACATGTGCCTGCCTGGCCAGTGCAAGGTCCGGAGTTCGATCCCCAGTTCTGCAAAAAAAAAAAAGAAAGAAAAAATCAAGTGTGGGCTGCATTTGGCTCTGTCCCCAGAGGCAGTGAAAAGCCAGCTGCCAGGACTGGCAACTGGGTGTTCCAACCCCTAAGACCTCTCCCCAGCCTGGAACTGGTGGGGAATAGCAGGTCCTGTGCTGCTGGCAGGGACGGGGAGGACCGAAAGCTTTGGCCAGAGTAAGCTCAGCTAATGCACTCGCCCGTCACAGAGGCAACAGGCACCAGGTCAGATGCTACTGGGGCACCTTTACACAGCACAGTTTTACTCAGCCATCGAGAAGCACAGAATTCTGTCATCTGCAGGACAGTGGATGGACCTGGCTATCATTGTGCCAAGCAGAATGAGCCAGACTCAGAAAGACAGACTGCACACGTTCTCTGTCCTGCTTGGACTCCAGCAGATGACAGGGAGGCAGATGAGATACGATGCAGCAGAGGGAGGGGCTGTGAGGGCAGGGATGGGGGCCGGATGTGATCAGAATAATCTGCCTGGGGTGAAACCCTTCTCTACAGAGCCAGTGAGAGGGTGAAGGCCTGTGGATGGGGCCTGGGGGTGCAGCTCAGTGGTGAGCACTTGTCTACAGGCTACGACCCTGGCTTCTCCCGCAGCTCCACAAACAAAGCAGAGCAGTCGCAGTAACAGCAAGAAGAGCGCACAGTTCAGGCGTGCTTCCCAGTCCCTGCGGTGGGCGCCTTCCGTCTCCACCTGCTCTGACCAGCTGCCAGCAGCCCCAGAGGCAGTCTTGCCTCTGGAGCCCAGTCTTCTCTGTGCTTGCTTTGCAGTAACCAAGATTAGACGCCTGGTACACACCTGGTACTTTGGTTGCTTGTGGCTTGGGGGGCTCCGTAGGACAGCCTCAGGAAATGTGTAAGCAGGCCATGGCAAGCCAGGCTCCAGTGATGGCTGTGGTAGGCCAGGCCTGGGTGACAGCTATGGTAGGCCAGGCTCTGGTGATAGGGGCTAAGGCCCAGCCCTGTCCTCCCAGAGTCCTGGGCAAGTCCCTGGGTCCTGGAGCGAAATGTGCTGGCTTTGGGGTGTAGCTCCTGGGGCCCCCATGGGGACTGGGCACTCCTTGGGCAGCAGGACTAGGCTGCCCAGGGGAGATGGCCCCTGCCTGTGTGCGTGAACAGCAGGACTAGGCTGGTCCTGTGGTCCCCTTTCTCAGGGAAGGCAGAAGACAGGTTACCACCTGTGCTTCATGCCCTGTGCGTGGCCGGGGCCATCTCCTGGCACATGGGGACCCATGTGGGTCAGGCTTGAAAGGGTGCCCTTGGCAAGGAGTGGAGACAAACAGGCTTTGTGGAGAATGCTGGGCCCCGGCCCCAGCAGGGGGTGCCCTGAGCAGGCAGGTGGGGGTGCGCTCCTCTGCACCAAGTGCAGACAGGTGAGTGCTTGGGACCGGAGGTAGCAGACCTGAGGTTCAGGAGTGCGGGGATGAGGCTTGAGGGGCTCAGTCATGGCACAGAATGACAGTGACGACTCACCGGCTTCAGCCTGTCCCAGGCTAGAGCCGGCAAGGCTCCTGCAGACAGCGTCCAGGTCCTTGGGAACCTTGGCCGTGTGTCCTTTTGGTTGTTACTTTAATCTCCGGCTTGCGTTCCAAGCTCCCAGTGTTAGCTCCCCCAGGAAACCTCTTGATGCCCCAGTGCCCACACATGCAGGACGTGGTTCCCATGCTGCTCCGAGGGTGGTTCTCTGGGCTCCTGGTGCTCAGGCCCTGGGCCAGGGCTCCATCAGTGTCTGGTGGGAGAGCGACGGGTCGGGTGGATGACGACTGCCCAGCCAGGATCTGGGAGACCGTTTGCCTCAGTCCTTGCCCCAGGTCTCCACCTCACTGAAGCCCTCACAGGGACCAGAGTCAGCGTCATGGAGGCTGGTGGCGTACCCCGAGCAGAGTGGCCCTGGGTGCCCTGTGTCAAGTCTCTCTTGCTGACCCCATGTCTCTGGGCAGGGCACTTGGTGATCCTGGAACAAGAGCACAGCCACACTCAGGGCCCTCACCAGGGCCAGCAAGTGAGGGGTGAGCACCCGAGGGACAGCTGTGGCGTGGCACTCAGGGGCTGCGCAAGCCCCGGTGCTCTGCTGAGAACGTGCGCCCTGCATTCGGAACTCTGAAGAGCTCAGCATAGCTGTGAGGCCGTGACGACCAAGTAGAAGCGGCTGGCTCGGTGGCACTGGGCGGGGATCTCAGCGCAGGGCGTGCTGCTGGGACAGCAGCCGGGGTGCCTGCACAGTGTGGGGTGCCCTGCGGAACCCACCTCCCTCTCTGCAGAATGCATGCTCCAACCAGGGTGCCAAGCTTGGCCGTTCAGTGGCCAGGCCGAGGGCAGGCTACACCGTGGATGCATTGGGATTTGGGGGTGGGGGGTATCTTCACCACCCCTCCAGTGCTAGCCCAGAAGCTGGGGGACAGAGATGGGCAGAGTAGACCAGCCTGTGAACCATGTGGTACAAGAACTGGTTTCCTAAATCAAAGAGACTGGTAACAATTACATTTTTTAAAATTCTATGGTTGTAATCCTTGTTGTTGGGAAGGTGATGGAGTCACTTTATGCTTGGACACTGGGGTGACTTAGGACAGTAGAACATAGCACAGGACATGAGCTGGCCTGGCAGTTCACCTAACCTCTGCTGGAAGAATAGCTTCCCCGAGATAAGAAAGGATACGTGCAAAATGGTGTGCACCAGTGAGACAGAACCCAGAGGCAGGGCCGCGGGAGTAACTGTCGTGATGGTGGAATGAGATCAGTGCCTTTTAAAAAGAGATGCCAGATAGCTTGCCAAGCCCATGGGAGTGCATGGCAAGACGGCGTGGCCACGCACTGGTGTGCACAGGTGCGGGCTCACGGCAGACGCCGCTCTGCTGCACCATGGGTCTCGGGTTTGCAGCCCGCAGAACCACAGCACGGTTCCTGCTGCGTGGGGCCCGTCTAGGCAGCGCCAGGTTCCCGCCGCTCTCACAGACCGAGCAGCTTGCCTTCAGGGGACGGCGTGCTCCTGCCTGAGAGTGACCGCCCCCGTGACAGTTCTGCTTGTTTCCTCCAGGGTCCGTGAAAGGTGACATGGATGTGCCCTTTGAGGAGATCCTGGAGAAGGCCAAGGCCGGGGACCCTAAGGCCCAGACCGAGGTAAGGACCATGGTGACCGGAGGGGAGTCCTCAGTCACAGCCTCCCCAGCAGGCCTGGCTGAGAGCCCTCTGGAACAGAGTGTGCGCCCCCCCCTTACTGCTGGTCCGGTCTCCATGTCCTCTGTGTCACTGGCCCTATCCAGGGGCCCTCAGGTGTGGCAGGGCTGCCCTATCCTTGTGTGGCACTGTGTGCCCAGCTCAGGCACGGCTCAGGATGTCCCCAGAGGTGGGACAGCATCCTGCACTAAGGGTGACACTAAGGCCGGGGAGCCCTGGTGATCTGCCCCATGGGCATGGCCACCACCAGGGCCTGGCTGTTCCTGGTGCTGCATGCCACCCACGTGCCTGTGGCTCATGCTGATTCTGGCCTTGGGCTCTGGAGCAGTGGGCTGGTGCCAGGCCTGGCCCTGTGTTACACAGGGGGTCCTGTGTCATAGAGGGGGGCCCTGAAAGTCCAGAGAAACAAGGCAGTGAGCCCCGGGCGGCACTTTGTGCCCCACTCCTCTGCCTGCTCGAGGGCCCCTAGACCTGGCTGCCTTTGGCCTCACCCCAGCTGCGCTCGTCATTCCAGAGTGGCCCTGTGGACACATCCCAAGCAGTGACCTGTCCCTCTGTGTCTGATTGGAGTAGGTGACAGTGGTCATCCAGGGCACACACGCTCCACACTTCTCCCTGAGGACAAAGACAGCCTCCATGGGAAGCTGTTGTCCTGATCCCAGAGCTGTGTTGGGCTGTTGCAGCTGGCTGCCCACTGTGCCCAGGCTGGGCAGTACGCATGACCCTTGTGCATCCTGTGTGTGTCCTGGGCCTCACTCTGCCCATCCAAGGATGAGGATGAGCAGGTGGCGCTAGGCCAGTCAGTGAATACACTGGGGTTGGCTCAGCTTACCGTGGAACACAAAACAAGCAGCATATATGAGTGGCCATGGTTGTGTTCCAATAAAACTTCATTTGTAAGAAATAAAAAGCATTTAGACTGTGAGCTGGTGCTGCCCCTGGCTGGCTGGTCCCTCTCCAGCCCTGATGCCCTGTGTCCCAGGCTGCTTGGAGAGGCGGCCAGTGCTCCAGCCATCTCAGCTTTCATCTGCATGGTGACCCTTGGGCTTCGTGAGGCAGGACCAGCTCGAGGAGGAGCTCCATGACTCAGCCCGTAGCCCCCATCTCCAGGGGAGCCCAGTGGGGCTGTTTCTGCCACCTTCCTTCCTGGCCTGGGTGAAGGACAGCGCAGGGTGGGGAGTGGGCCTCCCTGGAGTGACGGCCGGATGGGGTCCAGCAGCCAATGACCGTCCTGCCCTGTAGGTGGGGAAGCACTACCTGCGGCTGGCAGAGACCGCTGACGAGGAGCTCAACAGCTGCACGGCCGTGGACTGGCTGCTGCTGGCGGCCAAGCAGGGCCGGCGCGAGGCCGTGAAGTTGTTGCGCCGGTGCCTGGCCGACAGGAGAGGTGAGTGTGGCTGCGCGGCACCTGCCCTCCACCTGCTAAGCGAGCAGCCGGAAGCCCTGCACTGCTGGGAAGTGGGCAGCGGCCTCGCCACTGGAGACACTGTTCTGGTGGGCTTGATGGGAGCTACGTCTGCAAGCACTGACCAGTGGGCCCCCTGCCCTGCCGCACTGTGTCCACTGTCCATAGCAAGGAGTCAGTGCCCGCCAGGCACCCAGGCCTCAGGTCAGTTGTCACCTCTCCTGCCTGAAGGAAGCACTGTCCCTGGGGCCCTAGAGCCCTAGAGCCCTGAGCTTCCTGGAGTTCCAAACCTCCGAGAGAGATGAAAGCACATCATGGATGTTTTGCTTGTTAAAAATGATACATATTTTAGATTGTAAAAGCTTTTTATGCTTGTTGTATAAAGCACAGGAAATACCAGTAATGAGGTGCAGTATGGAAATTGAATCCAGAGCCTCGTCCTTAGCTACAGCCACAGCCCCTTTGAAAGTTTGTTTATTTTGGCCCCGTCTTTCTGAGTTGCCAAGGGTGGGCTTGGACTTCGACCCTACTGCCTCAGCCTCCCCAGCTGGCTGGGATGTCCTTTTGTGTCAGGTGTCCACACCGTTCATCAGGTGCAGCAGCCTGACCAAGCTCTTGCGGGTGGCCCGGGCAGCGGGCACAGTTCACGGGCACCTCTGCCCTGCAGGCATCACCTCCGAGAATGAGCCGCAGGTGAAGCAGCTCTCCTCCGAGACCGACCTGGAGCGCGCAGTGCGCAAGGCCGCCCTGGTCATGTACTGGAAGCTCAACCCCAAGAAGAAGAAGCAGGTGGCTGTGTCAGAGCTGCTGGAGAACGTCGGGCAGGTCGACGAGCACGGTGGGCAGCGTCGTGCGCTCAGGCCGTGATGGGGACGGGGGCGGGCAGACCAAGCCAGAGAAGCCTGGGCCAGGCCAGGCTAAGTGCAGAGTTGGGGGTCCCAGTGCTGGGTGGCTCCTCCCTGGGTGTGATGGTGGTGTTGCTATTCACGGAGAGCCCTGCTGTGTCCCTGTGGGGAGAGGAAGAGGCGGCTACTGGGGTGTGGGCTGGGGAGGCTTTGCAAGGCCCGTGGGCTGCAGTGCAGGTCTCGGGCCCTGTGGTCCCCAGACTTTGGTGGCCCCTCGAGAACGCTGAAGGTTGGGGAGTGCCGGCCAGCAGGAGATGGGCAGCCCTGAGTTCAGTCCTGTCTCTGTCCCCTACAGATGGAGGCGCACAGCCAGGCCCTGTGCCCAAGTTCCTGCAGAAGCAGCGGCGGATGCTGGAGCGCCTGGTCAGCAGCGAGTGTGAGTGCCCGCCGCCCCTGCGTGCCCGCCCTGCCATCACGTGGGTCTCAGGCAGGGGCACCAATGCTTGGTGTAGGGTCTGTGGCTGTCAGTGTTCGGAGCACTGAGGCCTGGCCCCTAGCCACTGTCCATCCCTGCTGGACACACATCTGCCGTGCCTGGGTGTGGAGTTGGTACCTCCAGCAGCAGGGCCAGGTGCTCTGGGCAGGGGGACTGCACAGACAGGGTCCTAAGCCGAGAGCATGGGAAGAGAGGGCTCTGCCCCTGTGGGCACTGGGGGAGGGCTGGAGGGCTGGGGTGGGAGCTGAGCGGGGGCTCCTCGAGCACAGGTGGGGCTAGGGAGCTGGAAAGTTCCTGTCCTCCCAGGCAGTGCTCCTCCTGTGGCTGCTGCGTCTGCAGTACAGGGCCTGGGCTCCGTTCCAGAGGTGACAGCGGCCAAAGCACGGGAGGATTGTGCTCGGTGTTAGCAGGAAGTGAGAAGGGGTGGGCTGGGAAAGGTGTGGGCAGCGGAGGCTCCCTCCTGGGGGTTCTTCGAGAACCTTGCAGCAGTGCAGCGGGGAGCTGTTGATGTGGATGTGGCACCTCACAACCACAGGCCCCTACCACCATCTGCCCCCTCACCAGATGGGGATCCCTGGGCCCAGTCACATCCTGGGATCTGCTCACCATCCTGAGTGTGCCCAGGCCTGGAAAAGTGCCTGGCACAGTTGGATGGAGGGTCCAGCAGGCACACAGTAGGCCCTTAACTGGCCCTTCTGGGTGGAGGGCTAGCAGGCGCACAGTGGGTCCTGAGGGATCTGGCTGGATGAGGACCAGCAAGTGCACAGTAGGGCCTCACCGGGCTCTGTGGGAGGGAGAGATAGCAGGTGCACAGTAGGGCCTTGCCGGATCCCATCGGAAGTCTCCGGGTGGCAGCTGGACGGCAGTGGGCTGGCTCACAGGTGCAGCACCTGGGGCCTCCAGAGCTGCCCGAGCAGGGGCAGAGGCTGACAGGCGGCAGAGCTGCCCCTCGTCGCTGTCGCCCCTGCCCACCCATGTCCTGTCCCGCCCGGCCTGTGCTGTGGTCGGCCCCAGCCATTTTCTCCGGTCTCCAGCCAAGAACTATATCGCACTGGATGACTTCGTGGAGATCACCAAGAAGTACGCCAAGGGGATCATCCCGGCCAACCTGTGCCTGCAGGATGACGACGACGAGCTGGCCGGGAAGGGCCCCGAGGACCTGCCACTGCGCCAGAGGGTGAGTGCCGGCCCCTCCCCACCCGTGCACTGCATCACAGAGCCCCGGAGCTGTGCCCTCGGCCCTCGGTTGGCCCCCGTGTGAGGTCACGTCTGCTGGAAGCCGCTTCTCACACAGTGGGGCCAGAAACCCCACAGCAGGCGAGTGCGCTCGGGGGCTGCCCCCTGCAGTCTGCTGGTGTCTTTCTACACGGAGCACCCCGTGCTCAGGGTCAGGCTCCCTGCTTTTCATTGTGTAGGGAAACTGTCTGCACAGGCCAGGCCAGCTCCCGGAGGGCACGACCACACGCTCAGTGCAGGTGGCCGGCAGCCGGGCAGACCTGGCCGCTGGCAGGGCCGGTGTGCAGGTGCATGGCATAGCTGTGGAGCAGCTCATAGAACCTCCGAGTGGCTCACAGGGCTGAGTTGGAGGTGTGCGTTTCTGGTCCTTGGGGTCCCCAAGGTCCCCAGAAGCTGGGCCTCGTGGCCCAGACAAGGCTATGGACAGCACAGGGGCTTCTTGGGATGCCCGATTCCCTGCCTGACCTGGAGAAGGAAACTGGGCTCCTGGCAAACACCAGGATGGTCAGAGGTGAAGGGTCTCTGGGCCAGGTGTCCCAGCATGAACTTCTGTGACGTCCTTCCTGGGGCGTGGCCTAGGCAGTGTGTGTCACCCCAGAGGGGAGCAGGGCCGCTGTTGTGAGTTGGAAGGTCTCTTTAGGCAGAGAGAGACTTCAGGTTTTCTGCCAAGAAGCCAACAGGGCTCCGAGCCTCCTCGGGAGCCATCGGGCCCTGACCCCTTGGGGTTTTACGGAAAGTCTGCAAACCAGAGGCAGCGGACTCCTCAGTGTCCCCAACACAGATGCTGCCCCAGCCTCTGCTGGCTTCTTGGGACAGATGGGAGACCCAGGGCGGGGGGCGTCCTCACCGATGGACATGATCAGCACCGTCAGTGAGCTGACAATGTCCCCACGAGGAGTGCCCCAGACATCCACTAGCTGTCCCTACAGCCTGGACACAGGGTGCCAGGACAGACCAGGCTCTCTTCAGAGGGGACTGAGTGACTCAGGATGAGCCTCACAGAGACATCGTCCCACAGGCCCGAGCAGGATGCTTTTGGCTCCCTCATCCCTTGGGGCTCTTGAGTGGGCTCCGGCTCCTCCTCTGCCTGGTGGGCGTCACAGTGCTCTGTGCTGTTCCCTGGCCACTGGGGAGCTGGTCCCTCACAGCTGGACAGAGCGGGCTTCACCCTGCCCTCTTTGCACCCCGATGCTTTGCTCTGCTCTGTCCTTCTGCACGGGCCCACCCCAGTGCTGGGCTGCGCACGTCTTCAGCGAGCACTCCCCAGCCGCTGCGCTGCGCTCACGCCGTGCTGCACGACTGTCCCGGCACTCGCTCTGCAGAGCAGGCATCTCCTGGGGGCCTGCGGATCACAGGATGGGGGCTCCCCATGACCCCTGACCTGCCGCTTCAGCCCTTTGCCTATGACAAAGGCTGGGCTGCTGGGGGCCCATGGGGAGAGGAGCCCCGGGTGGGACGATGCTGTGAGGGGCAGCGTCTGCTGTGAACGGCACGGGGCGCTGCATGTCCTGTGGCAATGGGCTCGTGAGCAGCTGGCCTCGGGCCGGGTGAGCAGCGGCCCCTGAAGCTGAAGCCACCCTTCATTAGGAGACAGGTGCCACACCCACTGCAAGCTGTCAGAACCACTCTGGGCCTCGGGTCTGCTCCCACCACACCCACGGCGCCTGGTGTGGCCTTGTAGAGAGTGGTGGCCGTCCCCTGGGGGTGGGGTGGGGTGGCATTCCCCCTGCAGTGGGGAGAGCACTGTAATCTAGCTCCCAGACAGGCAGCCCACAGCTCCATCCTCGCAAATGGAGGCCCGGGGAGGAAGGCCAGGAGGGGACAGTGGCTTCTCTAGGTGCTCCGGGTTCTGAGGGGGACAGGCCCACCTGAGTCCCATTGCCCTGGCAGGCAGTGGCTGGGCAGGGCCCGTGGGCTGGAGGTGGGGGCCAGCACATCCTGTGCGGACCTCACACTGCGTGATTCAAGTGTGGTCCGTGTTTACATTTTTAAAGTATGTACACATCACCGTAAAGGACAACGCTGCTGCGAGCCCACTTCAGAGCCCTGGCCTGCTCCCAACGCCCCCACCTTGGTCTTGCCCCTCACAGGAGTGCCCTGGAAGTGCTTTTCATGTCTGACAGTGTGATCACAAACACGGTAACTGTGGCTCCCCATTGCCACCCCCCAGAAGGCACCTCGTGAGAGCATGACTGTGGTGCTCACCTGCCCGCATTATTCATTGGCTGGGGCACCATGTGACTTCTGGCTCTTCCCCAAAGCCGGGGCACTTCACATCGATTCAGGCCATCAGGGCAGTGACAGCACTGCACCTGAAGACACTCAGGCAAGAGGACCCCAGAGCTGCTTCCGAAAGTGGCAGGAGCAGGGGGCGAGCGGGTCCAGAGTGAGGAGCGTGTTGTACAGGGGCGTCACTGGCATGTGTCTTTTTCCTGTTACAGTTTATTATTTAACAGTTACCATATTTCTCACTCACACCTCGAAGAGCTTCCAGCCAGGTGGAAGAGGGCAAAGGGTGGAGGGACCGCTAGGGCTCGGGACAGTGGTAGCAGGTCACTCACTCTGCGCAGGGCCAGCACGGCTGGCGGTGTTGATGGGGAAGAGGAGGGCCCCGGCCTGCCGGCTCCAGCGTCCGTCTCCCCACAGGTGGTGAAGTACCCTCTGCACGCCATCATGGAGATCAAGGAGTACCTGATCGATGTGGCATCCAAAGCGGGCATGCACTGGCTGTCCACCATCGTGCCCACCCACCACATCAACGCCCTCATCTTCTTCTTCATCATCAGCAACCTCACCATCGACTTCTTCACCTTCTGTATCCCACTGGTCGTCTTCTACCTGTCCTTTGTGTCCATGGTCATCTGCACCCTCAAGGTCTTCCAGGACAGCAAGGCCTGGGAGAACTTCCGCACCCTCACCGACCTGCTGCTGCGCTTCGAGCCCGACTTGGATGTGGACCAGGCCGAGGTGAACTTCGGCTGGAACCACCTGGAGCCCTACGCACACTTCCTGCTCTCTGTTGTCTTCGTCATCTTCTCCTTCCCGCTGGCCAGCAAGGACTGCATCCCCTGCTCGGAGCTGGCCGTCATCGCCGCCTTCTTCACCATCACCAGCTACATGAGCCTCAGCAGCTCCGCCGAGCCCTACACCAGGAGGGCCCTGGTCACCGAGGTGGCCGCCGGGCTGCTGTCCCTGCTGCCCACCCTGCCTCTGGATGGGCACTACCTGAAGGCACTCGGACAGACCTTCTTCACCGTGCCCGTGGGCCACTTTGTCGTCCTGAACGTCAGCCTGCCCTGCGTGCTCTACGTCTACCTCCTCTACCTGTTCTTCCGCATGGCCCAGCTGCGGAACTTCAAGGGCACCTACTGCTACCTGGTGCCCTACCTGGTCTGCTTCATGTGGTGCGAGCTCACCGTGGTCATCCTGCTCGAGTCCACCGGCCTGGGCCTGGTCCGCGCCTCCATTGGCTACTTCCTCTTCCTCTTCGCTCTGCCCATCCTGGTGGCAGGCCTAGCGCTCATGGGCATGGTGCAGTTTGCCCGCTGGTTTGTGGCCCTGGACCTCACCAAGATTGTGGTCACCATGGCGATCTGCAGCGTGCCCCTGCTGCTGCGCTGGTGGACCAAGGCCAGGTTCTCCGTGGTGGAGATGGTCAAGTCCCTGACGCGCAGCTCCATGGTCAAGCTCATCCTGGTGTGGCTCTCGGCCATCGTGCTCTTCTGCTGGTTCTACGTGTACCGCTCGGAGGGCATGAAGGTCTACAACTCCACGCTGACCTGGCAGCAGTACGGCCACCTGTGCGGGCCGCGGGCCTGGAAGGAGACCAACATGGCGCGCACCCAGATCCTGTGCAGCCACCTGGAGGGCCACCGGGTCACGTGGACGGGCCGCTTCAAGTACGTGCGGGTGACGGAGATCGACAACAGCGCCGAGTCGGCCATCAACATGCTCCCCTTCTTCATCGGCGACTGGCTGCGCTGCCTCTACGGCGAGGCCTACCCGGCCTGCAGCCCTGGCAACACATCCACAGCCGAGGAGGAGCTGTGCCGCCTCAAGCTGCTGGCCAAGCACCCGTGCCACATCAAGAAGTTCGACCGCTACAAGTTCGAGATCACGGTGGGCATGCCCTTCAGCAACGGCAGCCGCGCCCACGAGGAGGACGACATCACCAAGGACATCGTGCTGCGGGCCAGCAGCGAGTTCAAGGGCGTGCTGCTTCACCTGCGCCACGGCAGCGTCATCGAGTTCAGCACCATCCTCGAGGGCCGCCTGGGCAGCAAGTGGCCGGTCTTCGAGCTCAAGGCCATCAGCTGCCTCAACTGCATGGCGCAGCTGTCGCCGGCCCGGCGCCACGTGAAGGTCGAGCGCGACTGGCGCAGCAGCGTGCACGGGGCACTCAAATTTGCCTTCGACTTCTTCTTCTTCCCCTTTCTGTCTGCTGCGTGAGCCCCCACCCCACCCCACGGCCGCCCAGCTGAGCGTGCCATGTACCCCCGTGTGCAGACCAGGCCCTGGGGACCCATTGCTCATGTATAGGCTGCCCAGCCCCCACTGCAGGGGTGGCGGTCACTTTGCTCTGTCCCTTGGAATGCCGAGCACCCTGGAAGTTGCATGCAGTCTTTACCCACGACCCCCACCTTCCTCAGGGACACTGGAGTGCCAGGCTAGACCAGTGAGACCCTGTCCCCACAAGCACTTTACAGATGGTTCTCCCGCCCCCACCTCACACACCCCGTTGGCCTTTATTTACTTCTGCGTTGGGTTTGTTTCGTGAAGAACCGAATGCGTGTCTGTGTACACTCACCGCGGCATTTCTTATTTATTTGGTTACTGCTAAGCCCTGGCAGCTGTGGACCGACCCAGAGCCTGCACAACTGTGTGCAGCCTGTCCTAGGATTGAGACCTAACCAGTGGGGACCCGTGTGTTCCCAGGCCCCAGCATGTCTCTCAGTTGTCCAGTCCAGCCGGCGGCGGGTAGGGCAGGGGCCTCCTGGAGCCCGCCTGGACTCGGAAAGCAGGTCCTGGGACTTCCTTCCCAGTACTTGGGAAAGCTCGACCAGGTTGCTGTAGAGCGGAGGGGCCAGGTCCTAAAGCCGCTGAAATAAAGAGCTTTACGGAATCTCCACACCTGTCCTCGTCTGTTTGAAGGTGGCCTTTCCTGTCCCCTGTGACCTCCACCAAGTGCGTTTGGGTTGTAAGAGGGCAGAGCCAGTGTTGGCGTAGCTGATGCCCAGCTGCCAGGGAGCAGACCCAGCCAGCGCCTCCCCAAGCACAAGGGTCCCTTGAGGCCTCTGCCGAGACCCTCGGATGGGGCAGCCAGGCGCCGGCACCAGCACAACTGTGTTATGTGTGCGAAACAGTCTGGCCTTGCCACACACAGAGGTAAACTAGAGATTATCCAGGGCGTGGGTCCTGTGGGGGTGTCCCTGGGACTGGGGCAGGACCCACACCACCCCCGACCCTGTAGGTCATGTTGGGGGCCAGAGTGTGTACCCGCCTTGGTTGTTTCTGGGTATTACACAGGTGTGGGTTCCTTCTGCCCAGCAGGGGCTGCCCGAAGCCCCTCCAGTTGGTGTGCGCAGGAGCTGGGCAGCAGGATGATGTCACCTTCGCCATCCTGTAGGTCCTGAGGCTGGGAGCTGCGGTGGCCAAGGGACTTTGCTGCCTGGGTGCACCACGGACTGACGATCCAGAGCCCCTGCAGGCCCTGTGCTGCCCTTGGGTCATAGAGGCGCGTGTGACTAGCAGACCCAGGCCCACGCCTGGGCTCCACAGAGCTCCCACACTGTTTCCCAGCAGGCACAGGGAACTGCAGAGCGCCCACACCAGCTGGAGGAGGGGTGAGGAGGACCGCCTGGGAACCCCGAGTGGGCGCAGGTCCCACATGCTATTGGTCAGCCCACCACAACGAGTCCTGTCCCCAGGCCTGTGTGCTGGGGTCCCCTGAGGAAGAAACTAAATGCTGCACAGAATTCCAAGGTGCAGTTCGTACATGTGTCCATGCTGCTTCCAAAAGCAACATGTGTGAGGGGGAGGGCAGAAGTCACGTCCTGCGCCCAGGCCTGCCGCTGAGCCTCTCAGCTGTGACCTTAAGCAAACCCAGCTTTCCCCAGCCTCGGTTTCCTCATCTATAAAACAGAGATCTAAAGGGATTTGCCTCATTGGCTGTTTTTGATGGGAACTGGAGTTAATTTTCTGACAGGAATTAGAAAACTGCCCGGCATAAGGACATGCCCCATAAACACTTGGTCATTTTTTTTTTTTTTTTTTTTTTTTTTTTTTTTTTTTTTTTTTTTTTTTTTTTTTTTTTTTTTTTGAGGCTGAGTCTCACTGTGTAGTGTAGGCTGGCCTTGAAATCACTTATGTAACCCACTGTGGTCTCGAACTCATGGTGATTCTCCTGCCTCAGCCTCCTGAGTACTGGGATTACAGGTGTGCACCACCATCCCAGCACATTTGGTAATTTTTTAACAGGTTAAACATTTGGAAATTTCTGAATCACCCAAGAGGTAGACCGTCACCAACAGACTGAAAAGTCCTTGCTGGCATTGAAAGAACTTAAAACCCAGACTGGAACTGAGTGGGTGGCCCAGTCGCCAGACTGAGGACAGCTGGCCTTCCGAAGGAGGGCTTCATCCCTTCTCGCCGTGGCCAGAGCGCTTGCCAGCGTGACTCATGACCTAAAACATCTCGTTCACCATCTCCTTGAATGCGTGGCTGCTGCGCTTGGACAAATATTTACTGCTGCCTTATGTTGGGGTGGACCTGTGATTACTGTCCCAACCTCCAGAAAATCACGAGCCCACAGGATTGGCCCTGGCGTCCCAGTGGCTCTCAGAAGAGCAGAGGCCCAGGAGTGCATCGTGGAGGCTTCCGGGGAGGCGTGGCAGGCGTGGCCAGGAGCAGCAGGCTGGCCTTGCTGTCCGCTACATGGCTACAGAGGCAGCTGGGTGCCTTCAGGACCCGGGCCTTTGTCCTGCAGGGAACTTGGGTGAGATCTGGGCTGAGCTCTGGGGAGTTCTCCTGGGGAGTCCAGAGAGATCGGGTCTGAAGGAAAGGAGAGGCTAAAAGGCCCCCTTTCCCAGCAGGCCTTGGTCCAGCGCCGTTTCTGAGATCAGTGAGGATGCGCTGGCCCCGAGACCCACGGGTCCCCTAGCCTCATTGTCCTCCTGTGGGTCGCCAGGCTGCTCCTCCCTGCCCAGGGCCAGCTGTCAGGCCTCTGGAGAGATCCCAGAAGTCACACCTGCTGGGGCAGCGGCTGCCTGCAGCTGCAGAAGGTGACAGTGTCCTCCTAGGGGAACAGTTTCCTGAGCACCAGGGCAATTTTCTGCCACTTTCAGTGGCGACTAACATTATGTGACTAAGGATATGTAAATGAGCATTCAGAAATGACAGTTCTCGCAGGTTCCCCAGGAGGTGGCAGAGTTGGGAGGAGAGCCAAGCACCGTCCCCGACTGGCACCCTGCACTCCTCATCACAGCCCCCGCAGCCAGAGGCTTGGAAGGGAGCCTGGTGGTCAGCATGCGCCCTGTCCAGCCCCAGCCTCATCTCGCCTGGCTGGTGTCCCACTGTCTGTCCTCCTGACCCTGGCTGGGCAGGCCCTCTGCCCGGCACATCCAGCTGCCTCCACTCACTGTGTGCGGGGGCGTTTGTCCCAGTCTGTACCCAAGGACCCGGGCCTCCCTGCCCTCTGGCCCCAGTCACCCACCCCCATGCTCCATCCAGGTCCTAAGTGTGAAGCTCTCGCAGCTCTGTCGTAGGCTTTGGGCCGGCCTTTGGCCAAACCCGAGGCGTCCCGGGGTTTGTGTGGGCACGGAACTGAGAGGGACAGCGCACTTTTCTATCATCAGAAACAGCGGAGACCTCTTCTACCGCAAAAATCGAAACCTCGGTTTGCAGCTGGTCCTGTGGCCCAAAAGCAACCGCATTTCTCAGCCTCCCTGTAGCCGGGCTTAGTAACTTCGGTTCAGCGCTCTGGCCTAGTAACTTTGCTGCATGAAGGACAGAATACCTGACACCACGACTTCAGCACAGAGAGGCTGACTGGGACTCACGCTGAAGTCCGTCACTGGCTGGTTCCAAGGCAGAACAGCAGGGCAGGGGGGCTTGGCGCAGGAGAGCTGCGCAGAGCAAGGTGCACCAGGAAGGAGATGAGCCCTCCCAGGCCCCGCCCCCAGGACGGCCCCTTCACAGGGCCCTGCCCCCAAGGCCACCTCTTCTTGTGAAGCCCTAACCCCACGACCACTTTCTCCCAAGGGTCTGCCCCCAAGACCTCATCTCTCGAGGCCCAGCCTTGTAGCAGCAGTTCGCTGTGATCCCAATAATCCAAAGCCCCACCTACAATCACTTGTGGCTTTGGAGACATCTAGATCTAAAGATGACACCCCTGGAGCCCAGTGACTAACTGTGAGCCCATGGAACCAATCGGAAGGGTTAAGGGCACGTTCCAGGACCTGTCCTAAGATGGCTTGGATCTTAAACACCCCCCAACATCTATGTGTTTAAAGCTTGGACCCCAGCTGCAGGTCTCCTGGGAGGTGATGGACACAAGGAGGCGGGGCCTGGTGCAGTAGTGGGGGCAGCCCGTGGGGGAAGTGTTCTCTCCCTGCCCTCTTCTCCCCTGGCCTCTGTCAGCCAAAGCAAACGGCTCTCCTCCAGTCTCAGCAACAGCCTCTGCCACGAGGTTCTGCCTCGCCCCAGGCAGACGCAAGGGGGCCCACGTGCCCTGGGCTGGAGCCTCAGACCTTGAGCCAAAATAAGGCCTTTCCCTCCTGGAAGCTGGTTTTCTCAGGTCTGAGGTGCGACGAGGAGACACAGTGAGTGTTTCAATTAAAGAGCTTATTGAACTAAAAGGCACAGTGTCGCGGGCCCCCAGGACCTCCCCTGGCTGCACACACCCATCCCATCGTTCTCGCCACTTCCTGAAGCAGGTCTGGCCGTCCCCTGCCCTGAGGGTTGCTGCCGTGGCTGCCGAGGTGTCCTGAGGCTATTAAAACTATTTGCTTTTGATGGTCATTTTAACTTTTAGAATGAGTTAGAAGTCACAGTGCGCTAGGTCCTGTGAATAGGCAGGTGAGGGTGCAGAGGGGTAGTTTTATGAGGCTGCCTTTCCACTGGATGGCCTGCAGCACTTTTTTTAAAAAATAGTATTCACCTGCTGGGGCCAGGGAGACAGCTCAGGGGCGCAAGTGCCTGCCTGGCAAGTACAAGGTCATGAGTTCGAACCCTGATCCCACAAAAAAAAAAAAAAAAAAAAAAATCACCTGCTTTCTATTTTTGTCAGCGTTTTTCTTTTGTTGTTGTTGTTGTTGTTGTTGTTTATTTGTTTGTCTCTTGGAGATAGAGTCTCACTATGCACGCTCAGTTTGTAGTCCAGGTTGGTCTTGAACTCTCAAAGATACTCCTGCCTCAGCCTCCCAAGTGCTGGGATTACAGGAGTGCACCACACTTCCAGCAGCACCCAATTTTTAATCATAGTTGGTGTCATAGTTCTGGGGGTTTGCAAGGGGAACAATACAGTACAGGACACATATTTTATAAGATTATTTAGCCAGACGGCTGGCCTAATAGCTTAGCGGACTGAAGCGTCTGCTTAGGCAGAGTGCAGGGGCAGGGATTCCATCCCGCCCACGGCCACGCCGAGACAGCGATCGAGACTGGGCAGGGTGGTGCACGCCTGCGGTCCTAGCACGTGGGAGGCTGAAGCAGGAGGGGGGGGGGTCATTGTAAATTCAAGGCCAGCCTGGGCTACAGAGTGAGTTCAAGGCCAGCCGGAACTATATAGTGAGACCTTGTCTCAAAGAGAAAGGTTATTTATAATAGTCACCCAAAGAGTCACATACAAAGGAGTGCAGGAAATCTGTCCACACACTAAAGACCGAAGAATGCAGCCGAGGGCCAGGGTCCCGTGGCAATGTCCTGCATGAGTCCAGCTGGGACCCGGAGCCATGATGATGCCCCCACACCTGGTAATGACCCTCGTGGAAGAGGACTCCAACGCTGCTTCAGGAATGCCAAGAACAACGGGATGGCTGAGCTCAAGACCAGGGAGGACCCTGAGGGAGGGTCCCGGCAGTGTGTCTTTTACTGTAAAAATGCTTAAAAATATAAACAGTTGGAGCTGGGGAGATAGCTCCACAGCACAAGTGCCTGCCTGGCAAGTGCAAGGTCGTGAGTTTGAACCCCGGTCCTGCAATAAATAAATAAACAAGCAGTCGCTGTGCACTTTGATCACGCCTCTTATTTTGCCCCATCACTGATGGGTGACTGACATGGACCCATAAAGGGCGCAGGTGTCGCCTGCCCATGTTCTCTCCTGCAGCACTGGACTTTCAGGATGGGGGCAAACCCCACGGAGCACTAGCTTGGGCTCCTGTCAGAGACAGGGGATTGTCTGGGGCCTGCAGCCACAGTGTCGCACCTCTGGCCTAGGGGCTGCCCCTTGCCAGCTCAGAGCCTGCAGGCCAGTGCAAAGCCAGCAGGTGCTCCGGATGCTCGTGCCCAGCGAGTGAGCGGGCGGTGCGCAGCTGTGCAAAGGGCTCTTACGAGACAGACCGCACCTGTCAGAGCCTCTGCCAACGCACGTCGTGAACCTCGCCCGCCTCCGGACGGTGGCACCCACTTGTGCTGAGCTTGGGGCCGGGGCATAGACTGAGCAATGGCGCCCTTGCCGCGTGCAGCTTTTACTCTTTGCCTCCTGCTGCTGCTGCCGCCGCCTTTTGCAGATTCCCAGCCGCTCTGGTGTCACCTGACTGCGTGGGCTCTGCCTCATTCTGACAGCATCCCCGCAAAGACAATGGGGCTTTGTGGGTTTTTTTTTTTTAATATATAATAATAATAATAATAATAATAAAGGACCTTGCCGGTCTGAAGACTCGCGCCCCACACAAGCAATTATCTCCGCTCTAAAAGCTTTCTCAGCTGCGAGGAGCCTCCCTCTGGGCCAGCACACTTTCGTCAGCCGTACATCGAGTCTTAACTTCAAAGCATAACTTTGAAAAGCAGTTTAGTGAAACCAGACCAAAATAATGAGACAGACGGGAGAGGCTCGGCTTCTCTGTCTTCCTTTCCAAATGTGAAAAATCAAGCCCACTGGTTTTGACTTCATGCCCCAGGGTCCCTGCCTGGGCAGGGCAGCAGGGCGGTGGCAGCTGTCCCCCAGCACCTCTGCAGGAGGTGGGGAGCCCCGGACAGCAGCCCCACCCGAGCAGCCCTCCCATAGCTCTGCGCTGTGCTCTCACTTCCGGCTCACGCAGCGCCTCCGGGCGAAGGCTGTGGTCTCCACATGCAGGGGGTCTGGGCCACACACAACTACAGGGAGCTGCCAGGGGTGGAAAGGTCCCACGCCCGCCCTGTAGCTCCTCCCCACAGCGCCCTGTAGCCTCTCCCCACAATGCCCTGTAGCCC
>PVKN010001967.1:0-18999 GCA_004027915.1 Capromys pilorides
CTCAGGTTGCATTAACAGTGATACGAAGCCAGGAATGAGGGAGGCGATATGCGTGCTCCCCTGTCTACCACTCAGGTCAAACCTAGATGGCTGTGTACCAGACCCTTGGTAAGAAGGAACTGCTTATGAATATGAAAATTCTCAAGAACCAGTTCTAGGGCCTGGGAAAGCTCAGAAGAGGAGCAAATACTTAGATGGGGACAGATGGACAGAATTCACTTGGTAAAACTTTTCTATTGGGGAGGGGTGCTATTGAGGATTCAACCCAGGGCCTTCATGCTGAGCTAAGACCCAGACTTCCTTATTTTTTATTTTGAGTCAGAGTCTATCTCTCTAAGTTGTCCAGGCTGGGCTGGAATTTGCAATTCTCCTGCCTCAGCCTTCTAGGGTGCTGGGATTACAGATAAGCACCATCACTCAGGGTTTCAATGATAAAAGTTTCTGGAGTCTAGCCGGCCTAGAATTCCCAAGGGTGTGGGAGGCAGGCCGTCAGATAGTTGCCTCAAGGCAGATGCCTGGGGTGAAGTTCCAGACCCCAAGCACCCACTAGGTCTTCAGGTGAGAAACCAGAACTGTTGCCCTCAGGGCGGTGGCTAGGCTCAGAGAAAGAGGCCGATGGGTGTGGCCAGGGCGTAGCAAAGAGGGGTGCCACCCCGAGGGCGTGGCGGTGGGCGCGGCCAGGAAGGTGGGTCCTTACGTTCCATTGATGGCGCGGACGCTAGCCACGCGGTCCTGGAAGCCATGAGCCCACAGGCTGGGCACGTCATCGTCCACGATCTCCATCTTGCGGCCACTGAAGCCTTGGCTCTCAAACAGGTGCAGCTTGTGGTCCGGGCCGTCCTGGGGGAAGGGGGATGGTGCCCATCTCTAAGTCACACCCAACCTCAGCCAGAGGGAGGAACTCAGGAGCTGGTCCCGTTGGGAAGCTTACGGCCACAGAGCTTGAAGCCGAAAGGGACCTAACAGACTGGGAGACAGGCCCAGAGAGTGTGGCCGGAGATCAAAATGGACAGGTGTCACACAGCGCATGCCTTTAATCCGGCACTGGGGTGGGGTGGGGGTGAGGAATCGAGACACCAAGATCTCAAGTTCAAGCTCAGTGTGGCCCCTGACTTAGACTGCGTCTCAAAAAAATCAGAAGGCTGAGGAAATAGTTCATTGCCAAGGCCCTGGGTTGAAACACCACTACCAGGAAGAAAAAAAAAAGTCCAAGCATCTCCCCTCTTTGATAAGCAAGATCCTGATTCGATCTCGCTTTCCCTTTCCACTATCTTCTGAGAGACCCTGTCACAGGACCCAGGGAAAGGGCTGAAGAGCCACCGGGTGTGAATCAAGTGGTGAAGTTTTAAATGCTACAAGGACCTGTCCCTTTCAAGTGTTAGAGAAACGCAAAGGAAGAAGGGGAACTATTTCACAAACAACTTTGTGAAGTTGTTTACTGGGCTGCATTCCTGTACCCAGTGCGGATCTGAGACCGGACTGTGCGGCTTCTAATTGAACAGGGTTACAAAGCGAAGGCCCAGGGTCACCTGGGCTGATTAGGGCTGGGAACCCTGACCCTCATTCGATGGCCATTCAGTAGCCGACTTCTAGTCCCACAGGACATTTAGGCCACAGATGGGGACGGGGAGCTTCCTGGGCGCTCCTGAGTCAGCACCATGGCCCCGCCCCACCACGGCTCCCGGGATGGGCGGGACCCCTACTCACAACGTGCAGAGGCCGAAGGGACAGCAGGCTGTCGCTGCAGCGGCTGCTGGACCAGGCGTCCCAGCGCGGGTAGTCCCCCTTCTCCAGGACAAACTGCTCTCCGCGGAAGGCTCTGCGCTCGAACGCCAGCCATCTGGGGGAGGAAGGGGCTAGGGCCTCCGGCTTGGCAGACAGGGGACCCAGAGCGAGGGAGGCCAGGCCCACGCGCTGCCGACCTCCACTTGGCACCCTCCCGGTCCCCAAGCCGAGGTACCTCCGAGGAGCTATAGGACCTACTGGGCTCATAGGGGACCCTGGGCCAGAAAAACTCCCAGGCAGGTGTGCCTCAAGGCTGATTTGACGCCCACCTCTGTGCAGGTGGCTTGGAAGGGTCCTGGCAATGCGGTGCAGGAAGTCAAGACTCCTGACCCCCCTCTTCTTCATTCCGCTCTCTCCCTCACTCAGTTTATCTCCACAAACTCTCCCTCTTACACGGGACCACCGTGACCCCCACTGGACGGGGAAGAAGAGGCCCAGGAAGCTCACAGCTTCCCAAAACCACGCAGACAGGGCCACAGCCTGCACTGCCCGTCTGCAGGCCGGGATGCGGAACCAGGCTAGGACCCCTGCTTGCCGGCGGGCACAGCGAAACACCTAACACTTTGTCCTCAGCTTCCTCATCTATAAAAGAAGACAAGGACAGCACCTTCCTCCCAGGACACAGGCTCTTGATATAATTCACAGTAAAGTCCAGATAGGACTACCTGGAATCCTACTACTCTGGGAGGCTGAGGCAGGAGGACCCCAAGTTTGACCTTAGCTTGGGCAACTTCATGATTTAGTGAGTTTGTTTCAAAATTTTAACAAATTAAAAAAGGGCTGGGAATGTAGCTTCTTTATAATTTTTTCAAAATTATAAATATTAAATTCCATTGACATGTATGTCAACTGAGGTTAGGGATGGGAACCCTGAGCCCATTCATGGTCATTCAGTCGCTGACTTTTAGTCCCAAAGGACATTTAGGCCAGAGATGGGGAGGGGAGCTCCCAGGGCGCTCCAGAGTCAGGGAGGTGACTGGGCTGGCTTTCTCTGCCTTTCTCTCTCTCGTACTCTGCCATTTACCATGGAAAGCAAGAGCTCAAAGGATGCTCAAAGACATTACAAGTCCACGCTCATTGGCAGATGGGTAAACTGAGGCCAGAGAAGGGATGGGGGTTACCTACGGCCCCGTCGCAAATCCTGAGTTGGAAGCAGGCCCCTGCACCCCAGACCCAGTCCCGGCAGGCTCAGGTACTCACGGGCCTGACTCCACCTGGATGGAGCCCACCTTCTCCAGCAGCCCGTCGGTCAGGCTGGGGCACTCGGCCGAGAGCTCACACCGCTTGCCCTGGAAGTTCTCCAGCTCGTACACTGTCACCTGGAAGAGCAGTGTCCTGAACGCCCCAGCCTCGGGGATTTGGGGACCAAGCGGTCCGCAGCCCTCGGTGCATTCGCACTGCCCCCTCGTGGCCACACGGGGACCAGCTGATTCCAGACCAACTGGGGGGGATTCCCCACGGAAGCGGCCCTTGGTCACTAGAGCTGCGGGCACGGTCCCTGAGGATCAGGCCTAGGGTCAGCAGGTCCAGAGGCTGCCTTCCTCGCCAGTTTTCCTCTCTTGAAGATGCTTCTGGGATGCCCTCAGAACCCAAACCCAGCCACTAGCAATTGGGAAGGCTGAGGCAGGCAGATCTCAAGTTGGAACTTAGGTGTGCAACTTAGCAAGATTAAAAAGAAACAAAAACCAAACCCGAGGTCAGGAGACAGTTGGGGCCATAGCTCAGAGGTGAAGGCTCTAGATTCAATCCCCAGTACCACAAAGAGAAAAAGAATATCCTGCTCCCATTTTCTCCTCGGGCTCCTCCTAAGGGCCCTAGAGGCAGCCACCCTCCCCTGACCTCACACACTGCGTGTGGGGGCCTGGTGTGGGGACCATCGAGGCCCAGAGCAGATGAGAGCTCGGCTCAGGCGAGCCAGGAGGGAGCGAGTGTGAAGCTGCTCTGCTGCCCTTTCCTGCCTCTGGCTCCTGTGGTCTTGTGGACAGACATGGAGGGGAAGTTGGTTCTCAGCTGGGGTGGGGAGGGCGCTGCTGCTTTTTGCACTGCTCCGGGTGTGGAGCTCCAAGGACCCTTCTGCGTGGTACCTTGTAGCCACCCCCAAGGCCTCCGTGGCTCTTGCCAGCTGCAGCCTGCTCTGGTGCTCCGTGCTGTTCCGCCATCTCTCAGGAACACTCTGGCTTCAAAACAAAGGACAATAGGTCGGTCACCAGGGCCAGCTTGGCAGACCCAGGTGCTGATGTCGCTGGAGCAGAGGAGGAGCTGAGAACCTTACCGTCTATGGGAGGTGATCATGACTCATGAATGGCATTGATCATTCAGTCATTCAACAAACACCCACTGAACACCTACCATGGGTCACGTAGACTATGGCAGTCAGTGGGATGAGGAGCACCATTTTACAGAGGGAACTGAGGCCCAGAGAAGTAAAGCCACTTCTCTGAGGCACACAGTGAGGAAGAGGACAAGCCCATGCTCTTTCCCATTCCCCTCTGCTCCCCCAAAATGGGGTCTTGGAGCCTCCTGCAGACGCATGACACCTGGATCCACCCAGAGTCTGGCTGTGGGGGTGGGGGGTGTTCTTCCCGCACCTCCCGACCTCCACACTAGCAGGACAGTCTTTGCTCACTGGTCACCTCTGTGAGGACCTGCTCAATCTGAGACCCTGGGCCAGGTGATGAGGGTGAATGGCAAGCCACCCACCAGTGGTCAGACAGATGGCACCTATAGACGGCATGTGAGAGACCAGTCCCTTCAACACTCACAATAGCTACCAGCTATTCATTCTATAAACACTTCCTGAGCGCTTACTGTGTGCCAGCCCCTTCAAGACACAGAGCCAGGCACACAGGTCCCCTTCATTGGGCACAGTGACATGTAGCCCAGGGCCCTGAAGATGTCATGTGAAAGGACCCCTGAATGTGCCCGACACAGGCATGCCCAGGGATGTTCTGTGCATGGCATACGGTTGTGTGCAATCATGTGGACACACACAGGGCTACGCAAGGGACCCATGTCCCACCCACTGTCCCCATACCACTGTCTCCTGCCCACAACTTCCAGCACGCCTGGCTCACACTGCCATGGGGCCCATGTGCTATGTACACAGGACTGTGCATGCCCAGCATGGCCAGCCTCAGCCAAAGCAGCCTGAGTCCTGCTGGTGGGGACTCTGGGGACTGCACAGGTCTGGAGCTTCCCCTTTCCTTCTTCAGAGCAACTCAGCCTTGAGGCTCTGACCCTGGCCACTGCGCTGTCGTGCGCACAGCACATCCCGGTCCCCAGGTTAGTCTGGTGGCAGAAGTATCCTGTTGCTTGGCCCTACCCTCAGGGTCCCCAGCCTTAGTTGAGGGCCAGCCCTGTGCCCCCAGGAGGTTGCCAAGCTCCTCAGACCAGGGTGGCCCCGCCTCCCCCAGACAGCCCATCTCTCAAGGAACCTGTGCTGTAGCCTCAGGACAGGACAGACAGAGAAGATCCGGAAGGACGTCTGCACACGCGGCCTTTCCTGGTGACTGTCCTTTTTATGGGCCTGTTCTGACAGCCCAGCACATCCTGGCCTGCTGAGGCAGCGCCCTGTCCCCCTGATTGTGTCCGGACCACTTCACGCCAATAGCAGCCTCTGGAGGCCCCCAGTCTGTCTTCTCAGCATGGCCTCTGGTGACTTCGCAGGCCCTCAATGCTATGGGAGGTGGCAGCACTGGGCAGGGGCAGGGCCAGGGGGCATAAAAGTTTCTGGTGCTCCCTGTGCCCTTTCTCTGACCTTTTGATACCACCATTTTTCAGTTGGTGTGCATGGCACCCTTGCAAAGGCTGCAATTCTTATCATAAAGGACCCCAGAATCCTTCCCATTTGCATGTGCCAAAGGGCCTCAATTTTCAGTCCAGTCACGGGGAACAGATCTGGGAAATTAAACTTTTTCCTTTGCGCAACATCCTTGATACTCACTGTCTGTTGCAGACCTACTCTGTGCAAGGCTGCAAGTCTCTGCCCAGTTTTTAAGCATAATGTTTAATCCTCACTCAGCTGTCCTTACAAGAAGGATTGTTAGAACTCTCATGTAGAAACTGTGCTCAGAGATGCAAAGTCACTTGCGGAGGAGGGGGGAGGCTGGCCTTTTCCAGGCTTGAGCCATTGGCCTCAGCAACATTAAAGATGGTCGTGATGGTTAGCTTATTCATGGCCAGATACTAAGTCCAGGAATTTTAAGTAGCTGATGAAAATATGGTTTTCTCTGATAAGTATTTTATTAATAATCATTGAGTAAATAAAAGGCTGAGGGGACAAGGAGTAAATTGAGAACAGTTTCTCGAGTTATTTGCTGTGGGTCAAAACCCTCAAGCTGGAGTAAACCTCTGGCGACAGAGGTGGGTGACAGCTGCACTCCGGAGTTGGGAGCATCCCGTGACCCCAGCTCAGCTCCTGAAGGACTCCTAGCTGCATTCTCCCTTTTCGATCCCCGCTGGAGCCCGTGAGGGATCCTGGGAGCGCAGAGCCAGGCCGGCCTCCACCATTCATCTCCAGCTGGGCATATGGGGAGGGAAGAGTGGGGACAGACTGGTCAACCTCTCATTCACTGTGCCTTTTCAGGGCCTGAGGACCTTATGCATCTAGCACTTTCATGTGACTCAATTTGGTGACTAAGAGTTCTCAACCTTGGCCCTGCTGGCATCAGGAGCCAGGTCCCACTTTGTGGGGGGCAGGCACAGAGAGGCAACCACTGAGCAGCGTCCTTTGGCCTCTCCTCACCAGACACCTGTAGTATCTCCTCCCCCAGGCTCACCTCTGAACAGCACAGTCTGCCAGGAGAACCCTTGGCCTAGATCTTTGCCCAACCCCCACTCCATCTCCCATTTTATAGCAAGGACACCTGTGGGGCCCACAACTAGGCAGTGGTAGTCAGAACCCCTTGTTCTAAACCTGCCACGTCTCTGCAGCCTCCTGCCATGGACGACACATGGTACCAGGACCCCAGCTCCCTCCCATTGTGGGCCCACAGCTCAGCACAGGGGAGGGACTGATTCAGCAGCAGGCGAGGGCACCAGGGCCCCGTCCCCAGCCCCCACTCATTCACAGAGATGTGCCAATTCTCCAATGCAACTTGCATCAAAGCTTTATTTGCTGTTTTCAGAGTCTGAATGCGACGTCTCTGTACATGCAAAGGTCATCTCGTTTCACTGCAGCAGATCAGTTTCCAGCTGCTCTTCTGTGCATAAGAAACCTCTTTACAGTTACAAAATATAAAAGCACTTGTAGACACCCAATACTCTGCGAGGTCCAGGGAGCCCTCCCTCCTCTTTTATTTTTACATTAAAAATATAGGTTTTTCTAACTCTCAGTCACATGGTTAGATTCTTTCCAGGATCCAATAAAGTGCCTCTCGTCCGCCTTCCGTTCAGAAGTCCTGGAGCTTGTGAATTCATAAGGCAACTGCACGAACACCGCAGGAAGGAGGCTTAGTTGTTTCTCCCCACACAACTCGAGCTCTTGTCCTATCATGACTCAAGT
The DNA here is from genome assembly GCA_004027915.1 of Capromys pilorides. Taxonomy (NCBI): domain Eukaryota; kingdom Metazoa; phylum Chordata; class Mammalia; order Rodentia; family Capromyidae; genus Capromys; species Capromys pilorides. The sequence goes on from PVKN010001967.1 coordinate 7,289, forward strand.
ATCTGAGGATGGGCCCGGAAGAACAGTTGGGAAAATACATGCTGTATTTCTATATACTGTAGTTCCGCCCTCCCACTCCATCTTGCAAAACACACGGAAATCATAACCATCTGGGGAGCATGTGACTTCTAGGGTACCTGTGCGACTTAGGAAACAACACAGTACAAGACACCTTCCACACTGCAACGTGTTACTCTCGGGAGCCCCATAGTTACAGGATCCATAAGGCAATGTGGAAGGAGATCATTTAAAGGCTCAAAATTTTCTTTAGGTTATGGCATGATTTTTAGCTGGTGTAATGCCACCAGGGATTGTCACGGAGCAGCTATCCAAGTCCATTAAGAAGGGTCATGGCCCAGGTGAGAGGCAATGATTTAAGGGTGTTGCAGGGGTGAGCAAAGAAGGTAGACTGAGAGGTGGAGATTTCTAGGGTTTGCTTGCCAGAAACTTTAGGCTGCCTTTCCCGACTAGAGAGCTGGCTTTCTGCCCCTTGTCCTGCAGGAGCCAACCAGACAGAAGGAAAATCCAGACAGTCATGGAAACTGAAGGGACCTGGACTGCTGACGACCCAGAGTGGTCATCCTGCTGGCATGGACTTAGGCTACCAGAGCCTTAGCTTCCCAAAGTACCACAGGAGTGGCTCCTGGCATCTTAGCATCGCACAGAGCCAGCATCCTCTGCTCAGTATGGGACTCGGCCTAAGGTGGATCCTTTCTGAGATGTGGACTGGGTTCTGCCTGGGTGTTTTTCTCTACTCCAACACTCCTCACCCCATGGGATCATGGTCCTATGGGACCTTGGCCTCCAGTTTCCCAGGCTCTAAAACTTCTCTGTCACTTTAAAGACTGCCGTTGCTTAAACTTTTCAGTTGGGGGCTACAGTCATGCCTCACTCTCAGGGCCAATCTGGGTGCACAGGGTGAGATGCACACTGTAAAGCTGCAGATTGACGAGGGGTCTACCAACCCCAGATGGAAGCAGCTCAAGTTTCCTTTATGAAAATCATGCTCAGGAATTCCCCAAATCCTTTCTCAGCTTCTAAGCCTCAGGACCTCATGCTTGCCAGGCAGGCGCTGCACCACTGAGATAAATCCCTGGCCCCTCGATGCCTATTTCTGTTCTTGTTTGTTAGCACGTTCTTAAAGTCAGCCTCACTTCTGGGGAGGTGGAAGGAGACAAATTTATCTGGAGTTGTATGGCCTGTATGATGCTGCTGTCCAATTGTCCTTTTTCTAATCCCAGACAGCCAGAGCTGGTTGGGTCAATTTTACCCCAAGTCCCCAAGGTCCCCAATTCAGTGAGGTCTCACTTCCTGTGGCATTTCACTGGTGGTGCTGAGTAAATCTCTACAATGTTAATTTTTGAGGCTCCACCATGTGTCATTAGGTAAGGGACCATGAAGGTGAAGATTAACTGGAGGGGAAAAGAGATACAGACTTAGCAGAAGGCTGGCTGTCAAAATGCTGATGGGCACACGGGGAGGAGGAGGTGGTACCTACAAAGGAATCTGAATTTGATGTAAGACTCATTTGAGAATCTGGGGGGTGCAAGTGTTTTGACAACTCACAGGCGACTAAGGCATATAAAGTTAGTTTAAAAAGACAGATTTCCAGAGGACACTCCAGGGAAACTTCAGGAGCTCATGGAAAATCCATTGCTTAGCCCCAAGGAGCTTACCTAAGTTTAGAAAAGGGCACACACACAACCCACGGGCCCAGCTTCCTGTCAAGACTTAAGCATCTTGGTCATTTCTCCCTGCCCTGACAGATCACAAACAGGACTCCACGGAGGGTTACTGAATGTCAGCTCTATGCCGCTGGAAATGCAGTGAGGATCTTTAGGGCTTGCTGTGGCTAGGGTTGAGTCAGCGGGTGTATCTGTATCAAGGTGGAATTACAAAGATATATTGCCAGTCAAGGTGTGTGAGGTTGGGCAAAAGATGTCCAGGCCAACCTCATTTGGGAGTGGCTTCTCCTGTCAGTTTGACTTGGGCTCAAGTCCAGCTCACTAGAATTAAGCATTCTGCATGCTGCTGTCCATCCACACAGGTACCAAGGGATCCTTTCCAAGGGATCCTTTCCACTCGGCAGAAAGACAAGAGCCAAGAGATGAAGTTAGGGTCAGAACACTAGGAAAGTGTTCTGAGGGAAGTTTTTTGTTTTGTTTTGTTTTTGCTGAGTCATCATATCAAGATTGTTGTAAAAATGAAATGGATCTTCAAAAAAAAAAAAAAAAAAAAATCAACCAAAGTAGTTCTAGAAGGATGAATATTCAAATAGCTATAGAGGACATACTAATACCTCCAGGATGAGAATGTAAACTCACTGAGCAGGGCTAAACTCCCACACAGACACAGGCCCAACAACTGCCCAGCAGTAGGCAAAGTCCACCCAGGTCACTCACTCAGGGTGGAGGTCAGTGGGGCCCGCGGTTGCTGTCCATGGTGCTGAACTGCACCCCCAAGCAGTACACAGGCATCTGTGTGAACCTGGAGAAATCTCAACACCAGTCCCACAACTAAGAGAGAGAAGAGTCAGTACAAGCAGATGAGAGAGGAAGATAAGGTGGGGAGATACATGAAGACTCTTGGAAATGTGGCTAGGGAGAAGAGAGGAAAGTTTTGACACTATTGCAAATAATGGATTTACAAAGAAAGATGTTCCACCTCTCAGGAGTCTACTTTGCTGTCCAGCTGGTGCTATGTATGGATCTACCAGGACAGGGAGTCCCAAGGCCCTCTGCAATCATGGGCTGCCCTGTGAACTGCCCACCTATCTCACCACTAGGGGACTCTTTGGCAAAGTTGGCACAAGGTTTATGTCAACTCCCACATGGCAGGCAGCCAGCCAGGCACATCAAATATGTTTCCTGGTACCTGATGCTTTGGAAGTAGGAGAGGATGGGGTGGAGGATTTCCAAAATAGAAGGACAGAGAAGGAGGTGTCTGGCATCCCCAAAGGTCTGGAGATTCTCAGGAGTCAGCTTATAGAAAAAGAAAGAGGCAGGGTGAGTCTTCCATTTTGTCACCACGCGGCCAGCACTCCTGGGAATCCTTAACCTAGAGTTCCCTCCTGGAGAAGGGTTTGGAGTAATGCCAGCATCTCCAGCACTTGAATAACAGAAATGCATGCAGTCGTGTGTGTGTGTGTGTGGGGGGGTGTCAAGGTGAGAGAAAACAAAACTCAAAAAGTGCCCCTTAAGCCTTTGTTTCGAAGTTGATTTCCACAGACTCCTCTGTTCCACCAAGCTGGGCTTTGTTCAAAAGAACTGGAGAAGATGCCTGGGGTGGGTCTGGTGTTTGACAAAGACACTACCATTTGAGTTGCCCTCATGATCCCTTGACGCCAAGGGACAAAGGCTTGGAAATCAGGGCTCAACTGAGAAAGAAAAAGGAAGAATATATATAGGGTGACAGTAATACATTGTAAAAAGCTTGGATAGGGATAAGATAACCTGAGGTTGGACACTTCAAAACATACTATCCACATACCTGTCCTCCTGCCCTTTAATGTAAAAACATATATACATGTCAAGTTTCAAAGAAAATTGGCTACGTTATTGCTTTACTGCCTTCTAAAACAAACAGAAAGGAGGTCAGCTATGCACATGGCCCAACTAGGAGAAATATACTTATAAGGATTGGGGAGGCTATGTTTAATAATTGGAAATGTTGATTCATCATGGAAAAAAAAAAAAAAAAAGGAATCCGTCAAAGCAACCAAAACACCTGACCCCATGGCAATGCCTTGGAACAAGAGGACAGCAGCAAGTAAATGGTTTGAACTTTCTCGGAACTGTCCTTTCTTGGAGAAAAAGACTCAGCCAAGAGTCAATTTTCAGAACCTCGTCAGCCTTGCGCTGAAGTTCCTGGAGATGCAGAAGGTGTTGGAAGAGGGTGGAAATATAAACTCTAAAGTAAAAAAGCAAAACCCCAGCAAGGGCATTTCTGGGCAGCCTGGCTTCTTTCCCAGCTGGAAGTGCTGTCTTGGAGCTGAGCAGTCCTCGAGGACGGGAGGCCTTCGAGTGGGATCTGGGCTCTGGAGCGAGGCCCAGGCACGTGAGCGCAGAGCAGGCGGGAGGGCAGCAGCTCGGCCTCTCTGTGGCTCACGACAGTCTGACAGTTAAGGCTTCTGTTGATTAGATGTGGTGCTGTCCCCTGCCTGGAGAAAAAGGAGAAGCACTGGGGTCAGCAGTGGGGACATTTGGCCCTGCCTGGCTCCAGCAGCAGGCCTTCCAACCTTTTGTGCAGACCGCAGGTGCAGACCAGAGGTGCAGTACACACCTAGCACAAGCAAGGGCCTGGCTTCCTTCCCCAGCACCGCCAAAACCCAACAGGTGAACAACCATTTCTGATAGTTCCCAGCAGGCTTCATAAGCTCAGGCCAGGAAAGACTTTTTGGCAGGTAGGAGAGGGGTGAAGTGAAGGGTGTGGGGGACAGTCTGGTTCAGTGAACATTTAGGGCCAGTTCTGAGCCCCAGTTTCCTCAACTGGGTTGCTGATAATAATATATATTTGAAACTACATAGAAAGGGTTTGGAACGCCCTCCCCACAATGAATTGATAAATGTTGGAGGTGGTGGGTTTGCTGACTATGCTGACTTCCTCATTACAAGCTCCTGTGTACTGAGACTGCACTGCATTCCACATGTATGCACCATGACTATGCGCTAAGGAAACTTGAAAATGAACAGACTGCTGGAGGCTTCCAGAAGACAGCACAGGTGCTATGCTAAACACAAAATAAGACAGGTGCTGACCCTACGCTGAGCCCTTGGGCATGCATTCACCGGGCAATTTTTAAGTCTTCTTGAGGTGAATATATGCATCTATGCTCAAATGTATGCATCCATCTGCACATATACATATTATGCAACATTTCTATATAGTACCCTCATAATCAAGCACATAATATACTACAAATATTTATCCACTTGGACAAACAGGGTGGGGGGTATAGATCACGGCACAGCCACTGCCTCACATGGAGAAGGCCTTGAGCCTTGTCTTGCATAGCATAAATAAATATAGTTAAGCAAATTAATAAAAGCAAGAGGTGATCAAAATATAGAGTGTTTAAATTTATTACAGGCAAAGATGCATTGCCACTATTACCTTTTCTCAAAAGACTCCCCCTGGGGCTGGCATGATAGCTCGGTGGGCTAAGCACCTGCTTAGGAAAGCGCAGGGACTGGGATTGATCCCCAGCACTACATGCTGCACCAGCCCCGTCCCCTGGGCATGCTGAGCTAGCTACCAAGATGAGACCAGGTGTGGTTACACAGGGCTGTAAGCCAGTGCTGGGGGTGCTGAAAACAGGAAGATCACAAGGAATGTGAGCCATGTAATGAGACCCTGTACTAAATATATTAAAAAAAAAAGCTTCTCCTTGCCACCATTCTTGCCACTTTTGGAAGCAGTTCTTAAAGTTTTCTTTCAGGAATGTCTTCACGCATTGGAGTCAAAAATACAATAAATGCCGCTGTTGAGAGAGGCCTTCTGACAGCCAGTCAGGTTCACAGGGACACGACAGGGTGGCCTCATGTACCTTATTCACTGGATCTCCCCCCCAAACCAAAATAATCGTGAAAGCAAACCCCAATCCAATTTTGGATCAACTCAGGACACTGAAGCAGCCACAATGGTTCAACTACAGACCCTCGGGAAAGAGGACTTCCAGAAGCGCTTCAGAAAGTGACGAGGAGGGTGGGATAAGTGTATGAAGGGAGGGGGTACTTGAGGCAGCGTCTTTTATTGTAATGAATTTTTAAGAATGTATACAATCGCCGTAGGTTTTGGTCACACCTCATAAATCAATACATGGAGTGGTACAAACAATATCTACAGCACTGTCTCCAGTCAGGCCAGGCTTTGTCACTGAAGGAGCAATGAAAAAAGTGTTGTTTTCAGAGTATTTGGGGATTGGGGGTGGGTGGGTGGGTGTGGATCACTTCTACCAATCAAATCAAGGCTGACTTTGCTTTGTCACCGTGTTTCCTAAAATGAGGGTGTACAGGCTGTGCACAGTTTGGCACTTCTGGCACGTTCCTGGTGAGCCCTGAGCACCCCTTCGTGGTGTGGCCACTGCTGACCCATTCTGCGTGTTCCCAGTCATCTGAGATCTGCACCAGGGTATGTATGATTGGTTTTTCAGTAAGGCCAGCCTTTCCTGCTTGTGTGCTCACCCATCTGTGGATCCAACCAACTCTAGACCACAAGTATTTTTTGGGGAAAAGTATACGTGCATTAAAAACGTACAGGACTTTGGTCATGTTGTTATTCTCCAAATAATATAACACAATGACAATTTACATGGTACTGGGTATTAAAATTACCCTCGCAGTGATTTGAAGTGTCTGGGAGGATGTATGTAGGTTTTATACATAGACTACACCACTTTCTGTAATGGACTGGAGCATCCTTGGATTGGGGTGTCTTTCTAGAACCACTCCCCTATGGATACTGAGGGATGATTACATGTATTTTAAAAAATTAAATATAATTAGTTTGTGCACAAACACATGCCCTATGCAGAAACTGGAAACAGTTCAGATGAAGCTAACCCGTTGCTGCTTCACCCTTTCATTTTAGAAAAGGGTGCAGATGCGGTGGGAAGGGTGACCCAGTGCATACGATCAAAGCCCGGGCCTCTGTGTGACCCCTCGCCAGGTCCCTCCTGCCCACTCCAGGCTGCAGGCTTAGCTCCATTCCCACCAGCACCCCAACACAGCTCTGACCCCATCCCTCTGCATGGTCTCCTCTCCCCATGGCACCTCCCCGCTACCCCCAACTCCATAACCCTGCCCCTCACTCCCGCACCTATGGTCCCAGGACCAGCGGCCTTTTCTACCTGTCAGGCTTGGTTCTCATACAGGCTTTGCCTCTTCTTGGACTTCAGTTCCTTTAGCCACTGGGGAGAAGGCTCTTCTGACCTGAAACCACAAGGCCAGGGAGTCAGTGTGGGCCATACTGGAGTCCTGTGAGCAGGGCTGCCTCTCCATCCACTGAACCAAGGCAGGGGCTGGCCACGCGTGCACAATGGCAAGATGTCATGGAACACAATCCACATACAAGAAGCAGAAATGCAACCAAATGTCCATCAGTGGACAGAGATGTGTAAGTCTTGGTATAGCCACTCTGAAATAATCTGCAAAGGCTTATCTTATATAAAATAATTTCATACGTCCGCTTATCAGTCATCCATCCATCCTTCCATCTCTCTATCCATGTATAGAATCTCTTAATTTTATGTCACCTCAACTGGATCATGGTAGGCAGATATTTGCTCTGATACTGTTCTAGTTGTTTTGGCAAAGTGTTCTTTTTTGAGGTGAAATCAACATTTAAAGCAAAAGACTAAGCAAGGCAATTAACCTGCATACTCGGTGGGCCGTACTCAATCAGCTGAAGGCACTGATAGAAAAAGAACTGACTTCCTGGGAACAAGACTGGACCGGAGCCCTGCGCCTCCAGCCTGGTGGCCTCCTCTGTAGGTTTTGGACTTGCTAGCAGTCTCCACAGCCACAATCGTTTAACAACACTCCCTAATATACACACGCTCCTCTAACATATTTTCTGAACTTAGAAGAAGCTCCTGGAGAGCTCAGCAAGTTGCTGGCCTAGTTAGGAGTTGTGGTGTTATGGCTTATGTCTAGTTGTCCCCCCAAAGCCTCATGCAATCATGGGGCGGGGACTTCTAGAGTTTGAGGCTTGAGTGATGACCCACTGGGATTATGTGTTTTAGTACTGATGGGACTATAGGTCTGAGTATGGCTGGGATTATTGGTGTGGCCTAAGGTGGATAGGCTAAGGCAGAGAGCCTGAATGTAATATAAAGAGAGACAGAGAGACAGACGGTTGTTGTTGCTCTCTGTGCCCTGGTTGGTCTATTGCCTCTCTCACTATTTTGTTGCTGTTCTGCCGCCATGAGCTGGATGCTCTCTGCCCTGTTCCACTTAGCCTTGGGCCAGCCGAATATGGACTGAAACCTCCAGCAACTGTGAGCTAAATAAACCTTTCCTTCCTTCATTCTGAGTGTCGGGTATTTGTCCCAGCAACAACAGAAGAGTAACTAAGATAGGTGGTAACTTGGGGACATCATGAGCTGTTTCACTTGCCAGCCTGGGAATGGTGAACAGGGGTGTAGGATACCCCAGACGTCAGCCACGCTTGGTCTGGTGGTGGAGGCACAAGCCCAGGCCTCTGGAGGTGCTGGAGTCCCGGGTCAGGAAGCTCCTCCCGCCAGGGAGACACAACTTTGTCCTGCTCTGTGCTGCAGTAATGCGCATCGCCTGCCACTTTGGGAACACCAGCCTCCAGGTCCCTGCACGCTGTGGCCCCCGTGTGGCGTCCTCTCTCGCTGCCCCCTGGCCCAGCTAAGACCCATCTGGCCATTTAGACCCCTGCACCAGTAGCTCCCTCTTAGCGAGGCAGTCTGGACACCTCTCCCATCAGCTCACGGGAGTGACGAGCCCCTCCTCCATGAGTCAGACGAAGGACCAGACAGTAACTATTTCTGGCTGTGGGCTGCAGCTGTCCCTGCGCTCCTCATGCGGAAGCAGCCACAGACAATACTGACGTGAGTGGGCGTGGCTCTGTGCCAGTACAGCTTTATTGGCAAATCCAGACCGTGGGCTACAGTTTGCCAGTTCTATTCTATCTTGGTTGCTACATCACAAGTCTAGCATCAAAAATAATTCCTAATTCATGTGCTTAGAGTACTGGACAGAATTCTACACTCTGAGCATATCTACACACCAGACTCCCAAACACTGCATAACTTCCATCTTCACAGCCACCCGGAAAGTCATGACAGTTTGTAAACCCATTTCGCAGATGAGGAAACCAAGGCCTGGTGACTTTGCACAGCTGTACTCCAACCTGACTGAATAACTTCAGAGCCTGTACCCACGACTGCTAGCCTAGCGAGAGGCAGGGGCAGCGCTAAGGCCATCTCTGCTTGAGCAGGCTGAGCCCAGGACAGGACAGCTGTTCCACAAAGGGCCACTGACGACCAGAGCCTGGTTTATCTCCTTCCACTTGGCTGTGCCCTTGGACTGTCCTCTACGTCCCCTGCTTCTCCTGAGACCAAGATGCTTCCCAGGGGGATGAGAGGAGGGGGCAAGCCTCAGTTTCCCTGCTGTCTGCCCCAGACCAGGAGTGTGCTGGGTTTCTGTGTGGTATACATATATGTATGTATGTATGTATGTATGTATGTATGGGGGGGGCAGGCACACTTGTGCTCCCCTCTGGCACAGAGAAGCCCTGCGCCCCAGTGCAGATGCTGGAGGAAAATCAGCGGAGCTGCCAACACTCTGTGACACCGAGTCGGTCTGCACACACTTACCTCCTGTCCTCCGTGCTGGAGGGAAGCACTCGGCTACCCAGCACCCCAGGTTGGAACACGGACTTGGGGGTCTTGGGCTGGGAGCCTCGGCTGGGGGTCTCAGCAGGACTGTCCACCTCTGGCCTCTTGTGCAGCTGAGCCTGGGTAGAGATGACAGCCAGGATCAGTGGCCTTGTGTCTGGGCTGGGCTCACTCACCAACAGGACTGGCTGCGAGAGCCCTCGGAAAGCAAGGGCCCCTGAGGAGGAGGAGGAGGAGGAGGAGGAGGAGGAGGAGGAGTCAGTCTAGACTGGTGCCCAGGATCAGGGCCCTCAGCATCAGCCCCGCATCTCCAGTCCTCAATGCTGCATCCCCCACTTTCCCGAGGACCCAGATGGGGACAGCAGCTCCACCCTCAGCAGCACACACTCGCCGTGGCCTCTTACTCCTGTACCTTTGCAGAAGGAATAAACTTCCTGATTCCCACCTTGGTTCCCATGGTGGGCGAATGTCACTAGTTTGGTGGGTACTTAAGATATATGCGAGGAATCGCAGGTGTGGGGTTGCAGAGAGACAAAAAATAGAGAAGAAGCCACACTGGGCCACTAGTGAAATCCAAATAATTATTAGCATTATTAATAACCAGAGGCCACTTCCCTGGTTGTGACAATGTGCTATGTGCATGAGAGATGCAATCATGGGGGAAGGGACATAGGAACTCTCTGTGCCATTGCTGCCACTTGCTCTGGGGCTTAAACTATGTCAAAATCAAAGGGAGAAAGGGTTAACTCATGATGGATGGATGCTGGATGGATGGGGAGGAAGGAGCGGAGAGAGAGCGGAATACTCCAACACGCACGCTGGCTCTGGTACCTTCAGGACTGCCGGGTCCATGCCTGGAAACACAGGCACTCTCTGAGGCTGGCTGATGGGCGTCTTCTCTGTTCTCGATGGCGTCTCCTCCTCATCCGACTCTTCCCTCTTGGGCGATTTCTCTTCTGTTGCAGAAAAAGAGTGTTGAAGTCACTGGCAGCTGCCGTCTACAGAGCCCTGCAACGTCAACTCCTTGGAACCCAGTCAAAGTAGGGAATTTGGCATGCAAGGAAGGGCCAGTCCCAGCATGCCCCAGTCCTGGGGCCCCTTGAGTCTGGTAGGAGCCAGAAGGGCAGCCGCCAGGGCCACACTGGGGAATCTCAGCACTTTTGTCCCTATTGTGGTCTTCAAATATTCCAGGAAGCTTGGCATGGGACGTGTGATAGAAAGCACTGTGAATGCTGAAGTTTTTTGTGTGTGCGTTTTTAAAAGGTTTACATTTATCACAGTAAAAGACACACTGCCAGTAATCCTGTCCTCCTCACTTCACAGGAGCCCCACCCCTCTCGCCGCTGTCTGAAACAGCTCTGGAAGTCCTCTTCGGTGAGTGTCTTTGATTGTACCGTGGTGACTGCCTCAGGGTCCTGAATGTACTCAGAACATTCATGATCCACGGTCATGTTTACTTGGGCAAAGAGCCAGCTGTCACACAAGCCAGGTCCAGTAAACAAGGAGGACAAGGACAGTTTGTGGTGTCTTTAGGACCTGCCTTTTGTTGGGTGACACTTGTAGCGCTCACTGTGCTGTTTCACTGTGCTTCATAGAGACACTCAGGAAAGAAGACGTGCAGAACCGCTTCTGAAAGCGGCCGGGCAATGGGATAAGAGTGCTTGGGGTATGTGTGTGTGTGTGTGTGTGTGTGTGTGTGTGTGTGTGTGTGTGTGGTATTCTGAAGGGATCAATGGCAATGTGTTTTCTAGTGTACTAAACTTTACACATATGATTCACTGTATCTTTTGATTACTCCTTGTGGCTTGGCTCAGAAAGCCAAGAAAGCACACAGGGGGGTCACCTCACTTACACAAAGGCGTCTAAGCATATTCTTTAAAAAACCAAAATGGATTGGGAGAAGGAGGGGGAGGTGATCTTTCTAGCATGTGTTAAAGTTATCTGACCAGAAGCAATGGAGTCTACTGACTTCAGGGCTTCATCTGGCATCCTTCTGAATGCCAGGGGCACATCTCAGATGACCGAAAAACACCTATGGTAGGTTCTGGGGAACTAGCAATTGTGTCTGAGCGAGGGGGTAGCGATGTATGCCTATAAATTCAGCACTCTTGAGAGACCGAGGCAGGAGGATCCCAAGTTTGAGCCTAGCCTGGGCAATCTAGCAACTTAGCAGGACTTTGTCTCATATCTAATAAAATAAAAAGGGCTTGAGATACAGCTCAGTGCAAAGGCTCCAGGTTCAATCCCCAGCACCTCCCCTCATACACAAATGCTGAGTCTTCATCGGGGGTGCTAGTTGGCAGTCTCCACTGCAAGAAGCAATTTTGCTTCTTTTTAAAAATCTTTC
>PVKN010001967.1:19099-46278 GCA_004027915.1 Capromys pilorides
GATGGTTCAGTGGTCTAAAGCACCTGCTTAGGAGGGCTCAGGCAACTGCGGGGACTGCAGTTCGATCCCCGGCACCACATGCTGCGCCAGCGCCACCACCAGGGCAGGCTGAGCCAGCCACAAAATGAATAAATAAAGAAACAAACAAACACAACAAGCAAACAAATAAATAAATAAATAAAATTAAAAAAAAAAAAATCTTTCACAGTGCTCCGTTGACCAATGACATCTAACTCCTTAACAAAGGACCAAGGGGCGAGCTGTCCCTGCTTGTCTCTAGAGCATGCAGCTCTGACTCCCAGCAAGAGATGCAGCTGGGAGAGGCCCTGACACACATGGATGTTCTCTCCACACCTCTGACCTTTTGATCCTGAGACACCTCTGCCTGGGGCCTCATTCCCTAGACAAATTCTTATCTACTGTAAGAAGTAATTCAGATTTTTACACAGCAGCAGCCAAAGCAGTCCTTAGAGGACCATGCATAGCCTTTAGTAATGCATTAGAAAACAAAAAGACCACTAATAAGTGAAGTGATTTTCAACGTAAGAGCCCAGGAAAAACCTGCAAGTAAATCTAAAGAATGCAAAAGGGTGACCTTAATAAAGCAGAAACAGTGAAACCTTATTGTGTCTCTGTTCTTCATAAGATGCAGGATCCAAATTATCATGCTTTGAATTTTTTTTTTAAGTCATAGCTTATGATAGGCTCTACAAAACAAGAAATCAGTTTGTTCTATAATTATATCCAAGGTGCAAAAGCCTGCAAAGTTGGGGAGTCCTTCCCAGGAGGTGCCCCAGGCCCCTGTCACTCTGTGGGCATCAGGGTGGGATGGAAGGCCCAGGCAGACGGACCTGTTGAGTCCTTGAACATCCAGGTGCTACTGTTCTCCTCCTCCTCCAACGGGGACCGGCTCTCTGATTCGCTGAATTGGCTCCGCCGGAGGGAGTGGGAGATGGGACCCCGGCGGCGGCTCCTCTTGCTGAGCTGCACACGGCTCTTGAGAGCACTGGAGTCCAGGACTGAGGTTTGCTTCAGTGACCACCAAGTGGAAGAAAAAGAAGAAAAAAAGCAAAAGCAAGAGAGCCGTCAGTGGAGGGCACTACCTCTGGGGGTGCGCATGGCTGCCTTGATCGGTGAGAGGCTATTTAATTGGGGCCAGTATTTTGCACTTTATTTTACTAGTTAATCAATTTTGGCCAAGGCCTTCCCACTGAGCTACTGTCCTAGACATTTTTCATTTTTTTATTTTTGAGACACAGTCTTGCTGAGTCACTAAGTTGCTCAGGCTTGGCTGGGACTCGGGCCTCCTGCCTTGGCCTCTCGGTGCTGGGATTACATGTGTGCAACACCTTCAGTGTAGGGCTGGTTTCTTAGCCTGTGAGAGTGGGCAGGGCTGTCCAGGACTGGGTGATGGCTCTGTGTCCATGGAATTGCAGCCCTGGTGGCCTCCAACCCAAGCACTCCGCTAGGAGAGCAAAACGCCGACAGGTGTGACACACACCCCAGCACAGGATGACAAGCTGGTGGACCTGTGCTGGCGTTGGGAATCAGTTTTGGCCACTCCAGATTCTTAGTCTGCAAAATAGGCAGGGGATGTTGCCTCTTGGGCTGTTAGTGTGTGCCAACAGTGACGGCCACCAGGCCCCACCAGTGCTGACACTGTGTGACCAGTGGCTGTTGACACTGCTGTTGTTGCTTATGATGGACACGGATAAGAAAATGTTTCCTGTTCTAGAAGGAATGTCACCAGCAAGAAATGCTAGGGCATGGTGACATCACACGAGACCCTCTGCCACAGCAATGCTGGGTGACCTGCAGGTCTCAATACCTGTTGAATGGACAGCTGAATGCAGCACCTGATTTCACCCCTACAAGAGAGGTGGCAGGAGCAGATGAAGACTGAGCTAGCTTCTCTCAGTCTCCACCCACATCTGGTGGGGCCCAGGAGAGCCCGCCATGAGGAGGGAGGTGGAGCTGTGTAAGGTCCTAGAGGAAGCCCCAGTGGGGGTTTTGCTTCCCTAAAGGGTATGTGTAGGGCACTGCTAGCAGGAGAAAAGGGCTTTCTAGATGCATCAGTTCTGTACCTACAGGAGGCAAGGCAGTGGCTCTATTGTCATGGGCCCTGTGTCTCAAGGCCTGGTCCCTAGAGTGGGGCTTTGCAATGGTCAAGGAGGGTCTGGAGTAAGAGGCTGTCTGATGGGCACCTGGCACCTGGGGTGGGGTGAGCTCAGTACTAGGGGATGCCCCAGACACCCTCACAACAGGTGCCAATGCCTGGATGGCTTCTCTTCCTGCAGCAGATACCACAGGAAAGACAGCTCTGCATGTTACGGAGCAAAGCCCTAGTGGCAATGCCCAGCGCACACAGCGGTCACACGGCAGGCTGCGCATGCCTGGGACAGGAACCTCAGGCAGACCTCCAGGGCAGGAATCAGACTTCCTGCCTGCCTGCCTGCCTGGCAGGTGCGAGGGCTTAGCTCAGCTTTAACTGGCGCTCGTGATTGCAGGTACGTGTGGAGAGAGGAAGCTCAGCCCCAAGAGCCGAACACATCTGCCCCCGACACCCAGCTGGAAGACACGGCTCGGGCTACATGCACAAGCGGTCCCATCTCAGAGACAGCACTCCGCATCCACAGGCCTCCAAGCCCATCCCTGAGGGCAGGTCACCAGGGACAAGAAGAAAGGACTGGCTGGGTGTGGGCGCACATTCCTAAAGGGAGCTGCTCCCCGCTGAGGCAGGAGGATTGCAAGTGCAAGGCCAACCTGGGCAACCTATGCAGACCTGTCTCAAAGAATAAGAAGGGCTGGGGTGTAGCTCGGTGACAGAATGACACTGGGTTTGATCCTTAGCACCATCCTCAGCACTTCTTCCATGCAAAAAAGGCATGGAAGAAGGCCTCCAACACACCCATCCTGGTGAGACTTACATGGATGAATGAGAAGTCGTCTGATCCCTGGGGAGGGCAGGTGTCCTGTCGGGGCAGTGTCTCCGTCCCATCTGTAGAGTCTAGCTCAGAGCTGGAGTGGTCCACACTGGCACTCTGCTGGTCCCCCGCTGAGGTGGGCTCTGTCTGGGAGGACAGGGATGACAGGCGGCTTCCGGGGGGCTGTTTTCGTATGGATGTGGTGCTGCTGTCAGGAGATGAAGATTCGGGGGCCAGGCTGTAAGAAAGGGAGGGAAGGAAGACATGGTGGTGGGGGCCTCAGACAGGCTGGGAGTGTGAAACCCACTGGGGGACTGCCCACACTTTTTTTTTTTACGTATTTGGCACAAGGTCTCACTATGCAGCTCCTTCTCAGTCAATGTCTGGCCTTGGTCACCAGCTCAGTGTGCTCAGGGGCGGGGCTGGTACAGCATGTGAGGGCAGGGATGGAACCCTGGTCCTGCGCTTGCCTAAGCAGGCACTTAGTTCGCTGAGCTATCTCACCAGCCCTGGCACTTTGGATGAAGGAAAGAATGTGGAATGCATGGTTGGTAACTTTTCATGTCAATTACATGTTGCAAGGAGAGTCTTTCAGCTCTGCTGCTTTTGATCAAGTTCAATTGAATTAAGACTCGTGAGGTTTAAAATGCATTCATGTCGCCTGTTTCCTTTTACTCTTTGTGTGTGGCCACTAGGTCATGTTACATGACACCTATGTCTCTGAGTGCTGCCCACCTTGCCCTTCTGTTGCCCAGGGCTGAGGTAGAACAGCTCAACAGCTACCTACCGCAGACCAGGGAGTGGTGGATTCTCCTGCACTGTTCTAGTCAGTCAGTGAAGATTTACTGAGCATATACTATGTGACAGACATTGTGGGAAACACTGTATCCTTTAATTCCCTCTGCAATCCTATGGGGTATTGAAAACCCTAAAGCCCCTACATACTACAAGGTGGGAGTAACCCATGAAATTAAATACTGACCATGTTAAATTCGTGGAAACTGAGGCACAGGGATGCAACACTGAGTGCCCAAGGGGGCAGGGCAGGGATGGAGCCAGGCTGGCTGACTCCAGGATCTGTGTCACAGGCCCTCTGCTACCCCTCAACACTCTAGCCATGAACATGTATTGATAAAAAGAACCGTGCAGGTGAGAAAACTGATAAACAAGTTAAGCCATTGACTTTTCCCTCCCAGTTGAAACACACACACAGGACACTCCAGCCGAGAGGCCAGCCAAGCCTCCAGGCCCAGGAAACCCTTTCCCTGAGGAAGGGCAGGTGGGCCCAATCTGAGTGACCTGCACGCTGCACTCTGGTAGTGTCCTGGGCTTTTGCAAGGGTTTTGCCAGCTCCAAGCTGATTTCCCTACTTGGATGAGGGCAGTCGCGAGGGAGATGGGTGGTTAGGCAAACCCAGAGGTTGAGGGGAAATACCATCAATGGACAGCAGACAGCAGCATGATCTAAGGTTGGAGACAGGGATCCAAGGAGGGCCAGGAGGCGCAGTACCGCCAAGAGACAGCAGAGGGCGCCCGCCACTAGCAGCACCCTATGGGAGAGGCTCTCACCCATCCTAATCTAAAGGCAGGGTGTTGGGTCTGGAGGCTGAGGAAAGTGGCTCCCAGGGTCATTGGGAAATAGACAAGGCCAAGGCTCAGTCACCACACTGAGTCCAGGGCTCTCGTCGTCGGGCTGCTGCGGTGAAATTTAAGCCCATTAACTAAACACTTAGATTTCACGGGTTAGGCAACAAAGGCTGACAGGTCCTGCCCTCGGCTTCTCTTTCTTTTCCTTATCCATTCCCAAGTCCATCAGCGCTGACGCCGCTTTAAGTACAAGGCTGCCAAGGGGCGTGGCTACGCCTGACGTTGAGGGAGGGAGGTGGAGGACCCGGGCTCTACTCAGGGAAACACAACGGGCCCCTTGTCAGACTCCTCCCGTCTTGAGCCTCACTTCCCTTAGATGGGTATGATGGGGAAACTGAGTCACAGTGTCGGAACTGGTAAGTGGCCCAGTGGGGAGCTGAACCCTGGTCTCTCTGATGTCCAAACCTTTGCCTGGAGTCATGGAGCCAGTGGCTGCTGAAGGCATGGGCTGAAGGTAGCCCAGGTGGCCCAGGTACAGCCCTGTGCTCATCGCCCTCCCACCTGAGGGGGAATATGCCTGAAACAAGAATAGGTGTGGTAGACTCCAGTATGCGTGAGTCCTTATTGGCCCACGAGTCCCCCTCGTGACACCCCCACAGCAGGTGCCAATGCCTGGATGGCTTCTCTTCCTGCAGCAGATACCACAGGAAAGAGAGCTCTGCATGCTACGGAGCAAAGCCTTAGCGGCAATGCCCAGCGCACACAGCGGTCACACGGCAGGCTGCGCATGCCTGGGACAGGAACCTCAGGCAGACCTCCAGGGCAGGAATCAGACTTCCTGCCTGCCTGCCTGCCTGCCTGGCAGGTGCGAGGGCTTAGCTCAGCTTTAACTGGCGCTCGTGATTGCAGGTATGTGTGGAGAGAGGAAGCTCAGCCCCAAGAGCCGAACACATCTGCCCCCGACACCCAGCTGGAAGACACGGCTTGGGCTACATGCACAAGCGGTCCCATCTCAGAGACAGCACTCCGCATCCACAGGGCAGGTCACCAGGGACAAGAAGAAAAGACTGGCTGGGTGTAGGCGCACATTCCTAAAGGGAGCTGCTCCCTGCTGAGGCAGCTCCCCTCAAACCATGTGCTGGGTACTTTGGTTTTCTCTGCTGCATAGTGGGCAAAGAATGAAACATCAGTGTACTCATGAACACATGCTAAGCGCTTCTAAAAGGGCCTGGTGCACATGCCTGGTAAGCCTGGCTGATTCCTAAGCATCATACCTTTCTGTGGAGAAGGCAACTAATTGGGAAAATATAATTAGTCTACTCAGGGTCCCAAGCCCAGTTAGAGTGGGGCTGGACTCACACCAGCCTTCTCCTGAATTGGGGCTGAGCTCTGTCAGCTTCAGCCCTTAGACCAGGCAGAATGCTCCTTCAGGTCAGGCTGACACTGGGTGCTCCACCGGCCTCGAGGGGTGGAGATCCTAATGCAGATGTGGCCTTTGACGCTGTCTGGGCCTTGATGTGTAGGTGTAAACATCTACACACAGCAGGAAGTCCAGGAAGCTGGCAGGAAACAGGACTGCAGGCCTGGCTGTGCCCTAGGGCTACAGGCAGTTTTTCCTTTCCTTTATAATTTTTTATAACATTAATACACACAATGCAAAGGCCACCAGCATGAGCCATGCTGACCACACGCAGTTCTCTGCAGCCATCATCAAATGCCCAGGACATTTCCGTTGCCCCAACAGGAAACTGTTGCCAGGAAGCAAGGGTACCCCATTCTCCCAACCTATCTCTCCCTATGGCTCTGCCTGGATTGGACACCATATATACATATATATTTCTTCTTTACAACCCAAATGGTTTTCTCACATGACTACAAAGTGGCTCCTGTGACCTGGATGCCCTCAGGACACTGGGGGCCTGCCCGTGTGCCCTACCTGTCTGCGCTCTGGCGCTGCTCTGCCCACGTCCCATACTGGCCGTCGGCTTCATGCACGAGGGTGTCGGTGTCCTTGGCCTCGGCTGGTCGCCTGGAGAAGCACTGCTTCAGCTGGTCCTGCGGGAGCAAGTGGACAGGAGAGTCCATCAGGGAAACGCCAGTGTCCTCAGAACTGTGCTCGGGATGTGGTGGGGTCGTTTTTGCATGCTCCGATGGGCATGCTGGGAGCTGGGGTCCCAGGCCTGGTTGTAGTGCCTTCTCCACTTCAGTGCCCCAATATTCAGCCCGCTCCCCAGGGATGCCTCACCCTATGCCTCTGCATCCCTGTCACCCAGCATATCTCCCGCACAGCCCTGGGCCAGGCCAGGAGTCAGGCAATGCCACTGCCATCAGGTCACCTGGCTGGATGAGGGTCCCACACAATGCCATGAGGTGGCTCTTACTACAATCCCTATTTTGCTTCTGAGAACAGGCAGCTTAGAGAGGCAAAGGGGTGTGGCATCCTGTGCCCGTGCAGCCCCGGCCCCTCAGTCTGTCACTCCCCAGTCAGTTGTCCCTCTACCCTTGGCCAGGACCCTCAGAGCAAATGGGCTGGCCCTGGGGAAAAATGGTGTCCAAAATACTGTGCCTCTCACCTGTTCCTATGACCAGGCTGGGATTCAGGCTTGAGGAACCCATGGGCAGGGGGACACCTCCACCACTCAAGCCAGACTCAGGGTTCCTAAGGACCCTTCCTGAACCTCACTGCCACATTGCATCCCTTCTCAAACAATCAAAGACTCTTTCTAGAACATTCCATGAAGCACAAATCCGCTTTCTACAGCACAGCTATCGGAGCATTTCTAGCCCCGCAGAACATCCTTGTGGGTGGCACTGCTTACAGTTTCCCACGGCACAGTAACTGCAACTCACCAACCTATCAGTCTGTGCTTGCCAAGCCAGAACACCTGCATCTGAATCTAGGTTCTGGTTTGTAGGCAGGAGCTGTGAGACCTCGGGCAGGTTTCCTAACCTCTCTGTGCAGACAGAGTAGATGCTAATTAAGCACTGCAGTGTCCCTGCAGTCATGATTTTATAACACAGGGCCTCAAAACAGCAAGTAGAGCTGGGCCCAGGGTTACCCAAGGAGCTTCAACTCCTAAATAAGTTAAGCACACAAGCTGTTTATTATAGTACCTTCCCTGGTGGATCTCCTGGCCACTCCGTGTGTGCTCCAAGTCTGATCCATGTGTCGCCACCCTACGGGGCCTGGCAGGACTTCAAATCAGCGACACTCACCCTGTGTTCTCGGAGCCCTGGGGCTTCGAGATCAACCATGAAGATGAGCCTGAAACTCCTCAAACTTTTTGGACGTCTGATTTTTTAAAGTTCACTTTAACTGAAAGTTCTTCCACTTTAGCTCTGCTTCCTGGGTGCAAGCAGGCCAGCTACTAGGTGGCCTGAAAATGCACAGGGCAGATTAGAAGGCAAGCAGGAGTGAGCTGTCCACACTGACACCGCCCCCAAGCCTCACTGTTGGCAGTCATCACACGAGGACAGCGACAGACTAGAATTTAGACCAGGGAGGACCCTCAGGGGAAACTGAGGCCCAAGATGGGGACAGCAAGATGGCTCTTGCTCCTTGGGGTGCACTGAGAGGCGGGGCTGGGGCTGGGCTCCTTCTGGCCCCTGACGTTCCACCTCCCAACTTTCCCATGATGCTTCACAGCGAGGGGATATACAGAAAACTGTTTCTAAAAACCTCAAGAACTTGGCAGGCTTCAAACCCACTTGCTTGGGCTAGTTGAGCCAATCGCTGGCCACTGGTGGTGTCAACTCCTGGCCAGGGCTACAGCCCCCAGGCATAGTGGCCCCAGTCCAGCCCCTAAGGGACAGCATCCTGAGGGCTGCCCTGTGTGACCAGGCTAACTGGAACCTTTAAGGACTGTGTTAGAACAAGTCATAACTCATAGCCCCAAATTTAAAGCGTGTAAGTTTAGTTGACATGGCACTTTTAGTTCCAGAAGCTTATCTCAAGGAAATCATTAGACACGCTTGCCAAGATCCATAGTGCAGACGCTCCTGGCAGGATTGGCTTTCATTGCAAAATAGTCGAAGTGACCTAAATATCTAATAAACAGGGGGCTGTGGAACACAAAAGGCACATCATGGAGTGAGGCGCATGATGAAAAACAACGTTCATTATGAATATTTTCTATTATAGGAAGATGTGTGCTGCATACCAGCAAGTGGAAAAAGAAAAAACTTAAAACGGCATCAAATGGGTGCATGTTGTGAATTCAGTTTTGTAAAAAATAAACAGATACACATGAGGATAAGCCAAGAAAAGCATCTGGAAGATTCTGTGGCAAACAATCCACAGTGATAAAGCCATAGCTTTTTTATTCCTGTTATTGATTTTATTTAGTAGCCACATTTATAAATTTATATTGAGATAGAATTTGCCAACAAACGCACATAATATTCATTAAGTCATACTTCTTAGTACTATCACATACATACATCACAAGCTCATAAAGGGTCAGACAGGAAATATTTGGGGCTCTGTGGGTCCTGAGGGTCGCTATCCCCAAGCTCAACTCCACCATTGATACCAGAACAGCCCAGACTGGTATGTAAATGAGTGTGCATGGCTCTGTCCCAATAAAACTTTATTTATAAAACAGGTGGTTGGCTGGATTCCTCCTCAGGCAGCAGTGTGCTGACACCCAGACCCCCTCCCCCCACATAGTTTGCACCTTTTATAGATGGCGAGCTGCATAGAGATGGGGGTGTCCCATTCACAACTGAACCCCAGCACCTGGAGTGATACCTGGCCTCTGGTTGTGTGAATCTGTTAGGAGAATGTGCCTCTGCACCAGAACTTTCTGCAGCAAGTAGGGCTGACTGAGTTCCTTCACCAGATAAAGCAGCAGTGCTCAGCAGGGGTGTGAGAGAGAGAGATGTAACCGTGTCTCTGGGAATGCCTGATGCACTTGCCTAAGAAGGAGCTCTGACTCAGGCCAGGGGGTGCCCCCAGCTCCCAGGGCAGTTCCCAGAAGCCCAAGCCATGAGTCCACCCCTTCTAGTGACTCTGTACTCCTGGTTCTACAGGGCTGAGGGTCACAGGCCTTGTCCTGCCCTGACCCACTCACTGCTGGGGTGGGCAGCAGGGGACAGTTAGTGCTTCCGGGCAAAGTGTGAGACACCAGCCTCTGCCCCCCTCTCCATGGCCCAAGAACAACTGTGCTGGTATTGGCAGGTGTGGTGGCTGGGGGTAACAGACCCTGGACGCTCCATGGGCATCGTCCAGCAAGGCTGGAAGGCCTGTAGGTTGTGTCTCAGGTTGGTGCCAAGTTGGGGGTGGGGGAGGGAGGAATGAGAAGCAGAGAGAAACAAGATCATGAGACCAAGCCCAAGCCAGAAGCATGCACATACGGGGCAGAGAGAGAGGCACAGAGCAGGGAGGTGAGGAGGTGTGCGTGTCCAGGCCTCAGATGAGGGGCTGATGGACCCAGCAGGACTGTGGTTCTGTTGCTCCACACCCAGGACACACAGGTGATCGTCATCTCCTGCCAAGGCCTGAACAAAGGCCCCGCCTCAGCTGTGGCTCCGCTCCCCTGATGACCTTGAGCCAGGCCCTGCCCTTCTCTGAGCCTCAGTTTCCCTCCTTGGTGAGTCAGTGGCCTGGGATGAGAAGTTTTGGTGACTCTGCAATGGCTAATCTCTAGGTAACGCCCAGTGCTTACAGAGCCCATGGGCGTGAGCTGTGTTTCCCTGAGAGAAGGGTTGGTTCAGCCTCCCGCACACCGGCCTGTGCTCAGACCAGGGGAGGTGGTGGAATGGCAGTGCGCACTCCTTAGAGCTTGGGCCCTGTCAATATCATCAGCGCTCTACTGATAAGCCAACTGCACCTGGCCTGAGCAACCTAACCCACAACTTTAGGTCCCAGATGTGGAACTGGCCAACCTCGATTGTCTAACAGGTCGCACAGGAGGCAAGACAGGACAGCAGCTCTGAACCCCGTCTCTGTGATCCAGTATCCGGGGGAATCCAGCCTGGCTAGGTGTGACCCAACCTCCGGAACCCTTAATTTCTGGCTCCAGGAAATGGCGCTGAGGAGAATGCACTGAGTACAGGGAGGATTCTGTGAACTGGGAGAGCTCACACATGCCTGGTACATGGGCAGGGCTGAGCAGACACCAGGCCACATGATGGTGATGGTGTCCATTTTTAGCCTCCTAAACACTTCATGAACACCACAAGAACATGCTAACAGGCTCTGGGAGGCCCAGCAGCCCCACCACTCAGCTAAGAACCATAAGGGCTGCCTGCACCAGAGCCCGAAGCATCCCTAACTTGGGCACTAGGCAGCCACTCTCTCTAGGGACACTGGGGAGGGTGCGCGTCCATCAGAAAGACCTGAGCCCCAGCCCTGTGGGGCGGGTGAATGTCAGCATGACCCACAGGCTGCAAAATGAGGACTCCAGTCCAGACAAGCTGTCTCCATGGGACAAACACTACCCAAAGTGACGGGAACACACATCAGCAGTTGGACTCCAGGAGGTGGGTTTGGTTTCACGGCTGGGAGTTCCTGGCCTGTCTGGAGTGAGGCTGCCTTGCAGGCTATAAACAGAAAGACAGCTGGGCTGACTTGGAGCTGTGGACAGTCCCTGAGGAGGGTGAGGAGCATCGCAGACTCTCCTCCACTTACTTCCCAGTAAACTCATCATAACTCATCATCACTCATCATAAGGTGGAAATATCCTAAGTCAAAACATACCAATGTCCCCCAACCTAACAGCCCGGCTTAGCCCAGCCCACCTTAAATGTATCCAGAACAGTTCCAAGAGCTCGCAGTTGGGCAGAGCAATGCACAGTCTGCTTCATAATGAAGTGCTGAGCATTTTGGGCAATTTACTCAAGACCGAGCTGGAAGGGAGAGGCAGAGTGGTTGTCCAGGGTCCTCTCAGCCCCTTGTTAGGTTCCCAAATCCTGCATGGAACCATTGTTAAGTTAGGGACTATGGCCTCATGTGAAGGACCAATGGTGTCCCTTGTACCATGGCAGATCCCTCCTGTGGGTCATCTAGTTTAATTCCTATAATCGACCCCAACCACACCCCCACTTCAAGTGAGGGCACTGAGGCTGAGAAGGATTTTTTTTTTCCTTTTTTTGTTTGGCTCGCTCAGGCTGCCTTAAGGGTGGGTCTCATGCTCCATGTGGAGGTAGGGATCGAACTCGGGTCCCTGGCGCCTGAGGGATTTTGCGATCTTATGTGCTTTAATCAACTGAGCTACCTGGCAAGCCCCTGAGGCTGAGAATTTTCTCAGTAACAACAGACATTTTAAATAGCACTCATTGTATACACATTTAGCCACCACATTTAGCTCTCCTAACCACCCCAGGAGTTGAAGACTGTTACTATCTCCACTTTCCCTATGAGAAAAGAAAGGTACAAAGAGGCCGGGGCTCCGAGCCTGTGGCCTGCCGCACATGCTCCTCCAGCAGGTCCACATGGGGACGCCGCTCTAGATGTCTCAGCACATCTCTCAGCTGTGGGTAGCACTGGCCCAAGTCAGCTTGAACCGAGTCCTGCAGGACAGCTCAGGCATTGTGTCCCCAGGAAGCCTCGCTTGACAGCTGTGTCCCCAGCAGAATCCCAGTTCTCGTCCCAACTCCAGATGGAAACGACAGTCTAGATTGTGGTTAATTTTTATCCCTCTTGAATTGTGAGCCTCCCCCCATGCCCGCCCCCGAGGGTGAGCACTGGGGTGTCTTCTCCATTACACACAGTGCTAAGTTCACATGTAGCCACAGGGGACAGAAAGTAACTGAGAATGAATGGATGCATGAATGGACAAATGAGTGAGCTAGCGAGTGAATGAACACACAAGTGATCCCCTACAGTGTCTCTACAACTGGCTGTTCAAACCCTTCTGATATATGGTAAGACTGTTTTTAATGCATACCCTTAAATCTTAATTCTGATGGATTTTTAAAGCAATAGGAATGCTCACTTTGGCAGCGGGTATATTAAAAGCAGTGAGACCTTTTTGAAAAAATAAGACACTTGGTACAAACTCCTGACAAACAGTGGAACCAGAGTGGTCCATGTGGAACATTTTTTTGGAGTACAAAATAAGAGAATTTGATTCTGAGGCTAAGGGGAAACTCCCCCATGTAGTCAGGAGGGGATTTGTGGGAGGTGGAATGGAAAATAGACTGCAGAAATATTGCCAGTCTCTTGCAGGGAAACAGGTACAGTGATTTCCCTTGGAAATCTAAAGTTCTATTAATAAAAGTCCTACAGTTATAAGATTAAGATAGGTCAAGAGAGGGCTGAGGTGATAGCCCAGAGGTCTAAGCACCTGCCTGGCAAGTGCAAGGACCTGGGTTTGACTCCCAGTACTGCATGCAGTGCTGGCCACTGAAATCAGGCCTGGTGAGAAACGCCTGTAATCCCAGTGCTGGGGAGGCTCAGACAGGAGGATTACTATGAGTCCAAGCTGCATAGACCATGTACTAAATAAATAAAGAAATGTTTAAAAAAAAATTTAAAAAGGATAGGTCAAGGGAAAAGGAATTAGGAGATTTTATAAGTAATTTTAACCTAAATTATAGAACAATCACTACATGGGATACCAAGCAATTGTTAAAAAGGAGAGAAGCCCCCAAAATACTTGGTCCTGAAGGCAAAGCAAGGTCCAGCACAGCAGGAGGGCAGCTCCTGTCATGGGGGCCTCTGGAGGAAAGCTGATGTTTAAATGCACAGAGTATCTAAAAGGGTCAGAGGGAAACTGTGAGGACGCCTGTTTCTGGGAGAAGATCTATGTGGCCAAGAGGAGGGGAGAGAACAGACAGATTTTTTTAGCTTTATCTCGTTTAGTGTTTTGTAATGTTTATGGGCAGTCCTATAAAGTATAATTTAGCAATGTGTAATTAGACATAAGCCCGTAACTCTTCTCTGTTCCGGCATCGCTCATCCCCACCCCATTGTGGAAGCCGCTCCTGACAACCCTGACTTGGTGCCTCTTGAAGAGATTCTTAAAACAGCCTCAGCCAAATTTGACTTTTTTTTTTTGAAGCATCACATTGTCAAAATATCTTTCTCAGTTTATTTCAGATGAGAGTTCAACTTGTCAGGCGACGGAACTGCAGCCTGGATTTGTAAGTGGGGACACGTGAGAAGGAGGGAGCCGTGTGTGTCTCTCCATTGACTCAGGACCGCAAATCTTCCTGGCCGAGGTCCCGTGTCCCTCCCTGGCAGGACACAGCCACCAGCTCAGCCACCCATGATCTGTGGAGCTGTCACATTCCAGTGTCACCCACATCACTCCACCCACTCACCCCACTACTTCATCCAGCAGAGATGCATACACACACACACACACACACACACACACACAACATAAACACACAAGCAGAGACACAAATATACATACACACAAACACACATATATAAAACACATACCCATATACATAAATACATACACAAATGTTATGTGCACAAAAATACAGACATAATGCACATATAAAATATAAATCTATGCACATACAGACATCTAAGTACACAAAACACTCATATAAACAAAGATGCATACATGCAAACAGACACAAATGTGCACACATAAAAGGCACTTACCTGTATATGCATGAATATACCACAGACCATGTGCTCACATGCAAAGTATTGGTCATACCAGCCCCATATTTTGGGAACAGAAATAAGACCCTGCTGCCCTTGCTTGATGCATGAACCATACTTGGTCAGCACAAGAGAATGAGCTGATGTGGAAAGATGTCAGAGCCATTAAAGAGGAGTTTAAAAGAGCGAGGGACCCCTTGGCCAAGGCACAGATGAGCTAAGGTCTCCTGTCCTGAGTACCCAGGGTTCTACTGGGCCACATGTGGAGGAGGCAGGGAGCAGAGGGCCCACAGCTGGGATGAGAAGCACTTCGTGGAAGGTGTGGCACCTGCTCCAGGCTTTGTAAAGGAGGTCAGATTAGGACAGGCAGGGAGAGTAAGGAAGGCAGAGTGACAGAGGAGGGACCAGGCTGGGGGATGTGAATGGTGCTGGCCGGCACCATGCTGGGCCTGTCCTGCAGGGAAGATGGCCGGCAAGGCAGAGCTCAGAGGGCCTCTGCGGGGGTGGCCCTGCTGTTGAGGCTCACGACAGCGACCACATTCAGCCCTAGGAGAAGGAGGAAAACAAGCAGGGCTGTCATTCCATGCCTGGCTGAGGGTTCTAGTTCCCTCTGGTGCTCAACCAGGGACCAGGCACTGTGTGTTCTGACCCACAGCTGGACTCAGTTCAGCCAACTCCTTGTGGTGCCCACACTGGACAGCACTGCTTCTAGCAGCAGCAGCAGCAGCAGCAGCAGCAGCAGCAGCAGCAGCAGCCCTTGCCTGTTCCCGGGGGATGTAATCATCCACTTGTCCTATAGCCAGTGTGTCATGAACTGGCTAGAGCAACTCAGCAGCGGTCTGGGAGCCTCGGCCATGAGTTTCAGGATGAGGACAGCAGCCCCTTGCCCAGTGGCACCCACAGGTTGCAGAGGCACTGCAGCCAGGACACCCCACTGCCGGAGCGCTGTGTCTCCACATGGGGCAGTGCCACGATCTGGATTCCTCCCAGGTGAGCAGGCACAGTGGGCCCAGGGCCCAGCAACAGACTCCAGTGGGTCCTTCTGCCAGCTGCTGGTGGCTCCAGCCAGCATGGCACCACCAGCCCTAATCCAAACCCAGGGGTCAGGTGTGTTTCGAACTCTGGACCTTTCAAGTTTTTGTAAGGAGATGCATAGGTGAGCTCATATGTATCGTGGGATCTAGGACAGGTTTTCCCAGCCCTGCTCCTTCAGCCATGTGGTGGGGGCTGTGCAGTGCACTGCAGGGTGTTTAGCAGCATGCTTGGCCTCAGCCACCAATGCCAGCAGAATCTGCTCCTCCCAGACAAGACCACCCAAAGTGCTTCTAGGCGTAACCAGATGTCCCTGGTGGGAGGTGGGGGCAGCAACCCCAGTTCAGAAGTGTATTTTCAACAGGTCTACGTCATGCATTTTCAAGAGGAACTGGTTCTGAGAATGAGTGAAATAAACTCAGGCTTGAATATGTAAGGCACAGAGATGCACACACTATATACACAGATGCGCAGCATATCCGTGGCATCTGCCTTTCATGAAGATTAGGGAAATCTTTAGAAGGGCCTCTGGAGGGACAATGAACTCAGAAAGGGTGACAAACCCTGCGGAAGGGCCACATCCCATAAGCAAACATGTAACCAGTTCTGCAGCGACATGTATGAACCGCCAGGGCATGCAGGATAAATAAACACCATCCGTCACCCACACAGGGCACTGGCACAGAACTCCAAGGTAGCGAGGCCTCCAAGAAGCGCATTTGTGCACTGTGAGATGGTAGATAAAGAGCTATAGACTCAGTGTTCCGTTTATACAAGAGGAAGCTGAGGCTCAGGGAAAGCAAGCAGCTTGCCTGTGTGTGTGCGTGCATGTGTGCGTGTGTGTGCAAGCGTGTCTGCTCACACTGAGGTCTAGCTGATGCCACAGGGACTGAGGCACTTCAGACACCTGTAAATGATGACGATCGTGGACTTAGCAGGCCCGGCAATGTGGGCCACGAGTTAAGAGTGCAGGCACAGCCTGGAGTGTGGCACATTCCTGCAATCCCAGCTACTCAGGAGGCCGAGGCAGGAGGATTGGCATGCTAGCCTGGGCAATTTAGCCAGACAACACCCCAAAATAAAACTACAAAGCCCTGGAGATGTTGCTCAGGGGTTGTGTGGCCCTGGGTTCCCGACTGCAAAAATTCCCAGTATTGCAAAAATAAAGAAAACAGAAAACTCTGCATGTGACTTTGCTTACATCACCACTTCTAAGAGCTACTCTACGTAACTCTAATAAGAATTTACACATTGGGGCTGGGGAGATGGCTTGATGGTCGAAGCACCCGACTGGCAAGCACAAGGACCTGGGTTCGATCCCTGGTACTGCATGTTGCGCCGGAGCCACACGCTATGCTGGCCCTTTCCCTGGTAGGTGGTGGCACACACCTATAATCCCAGCACTGCGGAGGCCGAGGCAGGAGGATCACTATGAGTCCAAACTGCGTAGTGAGACTCTGTATCAAATAAATAAATAAATAGATTTAAAAAATTAAAGAATTTTCACACTGACTCTGCAGATGTGTGAAAATAAAACATTTAAGTCCAACGATGTTTGCTATGGCATAATTTATGGGACAGAAAAATTAGAAACCTAAATGTAAACTGGAAACCTGAATGTTCCCAAGTTGGTGGGGGCTTAACTACATGAAATGTGTATGACCTGAAAGACCAGGACTGCGATGCCACTGGAGAAGCGGCTTATGCTCATGGGCCTGGGAGCTTGGCCACAGCTGAGAAAATGCAAGGGTACCAGAGAGCAGGTGCAGTACAGTCTGCTGTCACAGATTAGTCTATCAATAAAGAAACAGGTAGCAGCCCACCTGCTGGGGCCCAGGTCGGAGGCCACCACCATTGGGTGGGTGAGAGGCCACCGGGGCCTGACCCAGGCAGAACCTAGGGATGGGCACCTCAAGAAAACACAAAGCACCAGCCTCGGCAGGACCTGGGGGGAGCCCTGTCTCAGCAGCAGGGCAAACGCTGTGCTCCAGTACAGCTGAAGAAGGGGAAGGGCCTTGGGGAGCAGCAAGGATGAAGGGCACGGAGAAGGAAGTGGAGGGGCTGGGGCACCAGGGGTGAGGAGAAAGGAGGGGATCAGGAAGAAGAGGGGATGGGATTCAAGCAGGGGTGGTGACCGGCATCCCAGAAAAATCAGTGCTCCGCTTTTCTCATCCCTGGTGCCCCAGTGTCCACCTTAAGATGCTAAAGAAGCACAGAAGGGAAGGGCAAGTACAGACCACAATGGCCACGGGGATTCTGGGAAGGAAGACGCCACATCAGCAGGTGCCTTGGGGCCAGACTCACCAAGGCCCTGATCTCAGCTCCCAGACACTTGGAGGCTGTGTGACTTGTGTGAGTCATGCACCTATCTGAGCCTTGGTGACTGCAAGAACAGCTCGATGCCCAGCACTGAGCCCGTCCCGCAGGACTTCTGGAGGGCTGAGTGCTGGGAAGTGCCTGCGATCTTTATGTGCTCGTAAGCTGGGACAATCACCTCTCCTTGGCTCAGAAGCCAGCAGGAGCCACCGAGCCAAAGACCCAGGGAGACTGATACCAGGGCTTTTGGGAACTCTTGGTACAGATCACCCCTAACTGGCACTGCCTTGGAGGAGCCAGTGGGATTTATAGAAATCCTAAGAACCAGGGCAAGGGCTGGGGAGATAGCTCAGTGGCATAAATGCCTGCCTGTCAAGTGCAAGATTCTGAGTTCGATCCCTGGTACCCCTGGCAGGAAAAAAAAAAAAAGATTTAAAGCACAACAAAGAGTAAGAACCAGGGTAGTGATGGCCACCCCTGGCTTCTGGAAAATGAGTGTGTAACAGTGAACCCCAAACCGGAGCAAGGACGAGCCAGAACCCTCCTGAGCCCTTCCCCATTCCTGCTCTGTGCAAGGCTCCGTGGACCAAGATTCCAGGAGGCTGCATGAGGCCCAGTTCCTTGGTCCCAGTGGTGCTCACTGCTTCAGGACACCCCTCCCTCAGGTGCTCTCTGGCTGCCCCAGGTGCACCTGACCCTGTGAGAGGCTTGCAGGGGCTCCATGAAAGTCGCAGTGCCAGCTGTGGCTGTAGTCTTCTGTCTGACCACCCTGCTTTCCCTGTCGCACACTCCTACATTACCATCAGGACCCAGCTCTGCATGCTTGCCTCAGGCTGCTCTCCTGGAACACTTAGGAACAGGATGGCAGGGGACAGCAGGGGACAGAGGGTCTGTCACAGCTTTGACCACCTCAACCCAGGACTGAGAGCCTGGGAGGGGGTGCTGGGGGCACACTGTTCATCACCTCTTTTCTCCTTGGAAAAACTGGGCCCAGTGCAGAGCAGGGCTCGGTGAAAGAGGAAGGAGTAGGAAAAAAAAAAGGGAGCGATAATCAGGTGTAAACTCGGGGAGGCTGAGGCAGGAGGATTCTCAGCTCCAGCCCTGGTGTGGGCAAGGCTGGCAAAGGCAAACTGATACTTTATAAAGAACAATAACAACAAAAACAAAGAAACCAAAAACCAACCAACAACAAGAAAAGCCCGCTAGGCAGGCAGGGAGTTGTCCGAGCAGCTTGCTGGCCTGCCATAGATATTCATGTGCCATCGGTGGCCTGAGACCAGCCAGCCCAGCTGCGTGGCTGTGGGTGGCTTCTTGCAGCTCTCTGCGCCCACGGATGGCCACAGCTCCCAGGACTTCTCTCAGTACTATTTACTCTGCTACTAGGCCCTGCAAGGCCCCGACTGAGGTCGCCGGCGCAGCGACCTTGGGTGTCTGCTGTGCTGCACACACACCGCGTGTCCCACTCACTGTG
This sequence comes from Capromys pilorides, assembly GCA_004027915.1. Classification (NCBI taxonomy): domain Eukaryota; kingdom Metazoa; phylum Chordata; class Mammalia; order Rodentia; family Capromyidae; genus Capromys; species Capromys pilorides. Next base: position 37,994 of record PVKN010001967.1, read on the forward strand.
CACAGCGTGCTCTGCTCGCCAGCCTGGATCCACACCGGGAGCCTCTGCGAGGCGGGGTGGCCTGAGCAGTGACAGCGCTCGTGGCAGCTGTGTTCCCAGGGACCCTGGAGACTGATTTTGGCACACTGACCCCAGGGAAGCAAAGGCTGGAGTGAAGAAGCGGACCCCTGAGGCCCCTGCACCGAGGCCCTGCGGCACAGTGTGCATGCGTGTGTTGGTGTTCCCTGAAAGTCACGGTGCCGGGGTTTCCAACACACTGACACTGTGTTCTGAAGGGCTCTGAACTCAGCCCCCACACGGAGAAAGAAGCTGTGACACTTTTAAATTCCTTCCCCAGCTTTCTATTTATAGACAGCTGTCAGGCTAGGGATGTTTCCAGTCATAATTAAGGAATTCACACCAGTCCCAGGCCTCAGGTGGGCCTTCTGGCTGCCAGGTGGCTCTGGGGACCCCAGGATCCACTGTCGCCAAAGGGAAGGGGCTCTCAGCCATGCAGGGACCCAGGTGTACACCGTGCAGGGGGATTTACAGCAGGTTAGTCTAGCACCATGAGAGCAAGGGCTCCCAAGTATGGCAGGCACTGAGGGTTGGGGGACTTGGCCACCGCCCCTTGTCCTCTGGAGCTGGGCTTCTATCGCAGGGACTGAGGCTTGGGTGGGGTCCTCAGGAGCAGGGAGGAGGTTTGGGGCCGTGTGGAGCAAGGGTTATTCAGCAAAATGGTTGAGGTGGAAAAGCTTGGGGTTTGAAAATAAAAGTTAATAGCATTAGTTTTTTATTTTTTTTATTTTTAAGGCAAAACCAAGTAGGTTGGTCCATGCCTCTTGCAGGCTGAGGTAGGAAGATTGCAAACCTGAGTTCAGCAAGACTGCCAAGATTTTAAGGGGACAAAGCTCATGTGAAAGTCCTGGGTTCAAAAAAAAGGAAAGAGGAGAAAAGCAGCATGCCCCGTAAGCATGTGGCACGTTTCTTATATGCCAGGCATACATTTTCACAATATATTCCCTCAATAGCCTGTAACACAGGTGCTATTTATTATCATTCTCATTTTTGTAGATGAGAAAGCCTAGGTTTAGAGTGGGCAGGTAACTTGTCTATGAGGCAGAATCAGGATACAGTTGGTTTAGTCCAAGCCCAACTGTCTGGAACACCAGGCCATTCTGTGCTGCCAGGATTTGGGGTCAGGCTAGGGGACAGGGGGTCCCTTCCAGGGCTAGAGTACAGAGATACTGAGGCGGGGGCTTGGAAGGGGCAGGGGGCAGTGGCATCTGGCAGAAGAGACCAATGTTTCACACTGCCTAGCTGGTGATCAGGTATGGAAATAAAAGGGAAGGGAAGGGAATGAGAGGGGGATGGAGGGGGCTGGGGGAGGAGAGGACAGACCAAGGGCTGTGCTCAGCTGTTTAGTGTGGTTCTTCTTTTTATATCCATGCATTTAAAAATGGACATTTTGATTCTTGACAAATCTCCTTTCTGAATTAAAGACAGCTGTAGCTCAGGCCCTGGATGGCAGCCCTTTCCCCTACCCTGCAAAGAGGGGTCCCTGGCATGGGGCTCCCATCTGCTTCCCTCCTAGCCCTTGAAAGCATGTGCCCGTGGAATTTCTGCTTCAAGCCTGCCTTCCCCTGACCAATGAGAAGCCCCAAAGGTGGGTGGCCCACGGCAGCTGTCCTGTCTCCCTGCCACGCAGCACCTACTATGAATACGATGTTTGAAGTTACGAGTTTTTGACTTTGTGATGGTGTGACAGTGACCCATAGGACGTCTTTCACTTTCAGTGCTGGATTCAGTAGATGAGACACTCAACACTGCACTCTCAAACTGGTTTTGCGTTAGCTGGTTTGTCTAACTAAAGGCTAATGTAAGTGTTCTAAACATGTTTAAGGTAGGCTTGGCTAAGCAAGGCTGTTGGCTGGGTGGGGTGTATTAAATGCATCTTAAACTCACTATATTTTCAAGGGATAGTAGATTCATCAGGAATCCACCATAAATCAAAGAATGTAACCAGGCATGTGGCATATGCTTGTACTTCAGTACTCTGGAAAGCTGAGACAGGAAGAGCCTAAGTTCCAGTTCAGCTTGGGCAATTTAGGAACTTAGTGAGACTCTGTCTCAAAATAAAAAATACCACTTATAAAGGGTGGAGCATGTGGCTCAGTGCAAAGGCCTAAACTCCAGCTTTGTAAACAAAACAAAACCCTCCATAGGCATCCAGACTGTTAGCAAATGCTTGTGGGAGGAGGCCAGGGAAGAGGAGGGTCGGGCCTCAGCCTGTGTCTGGAAACCATTTATCCAGAGACCTAGCACCCAAGGGGAAGAGTCCAAGTTTGGGAGTGGGGCTGTGGAGGGGGTCTTCCTCCAAAGGGCCAGTCCTCCTCGGGCTTCAGGTAAGCACCTTGGGTTCCATCCACCTGGTCTACAGGTTGCAAATAGCGCATGAAGTCCCATGCACCACCCTGTCCTCCATGGGCCCCCCCAAAACAATTTCAGATCAAGACCCAAAGGACAACACAGCAGCTGGTTCCAGTCCAGAGGGGCTGCTAAATATTCCTGTAACCATATGCTCCCTGCTGCGACAGAACCGGCTTGGGGACTCTGGTGGCTTCCAAAATTTTATTTATGGCCTGTGAGGCTGAGCTGGAATGGGATTCTGCAACTTGTGGACAGCTTTGCACACACTGCTGACTTTCCTCTTCTGGAGTAACTGAATATCCATCCACACCTTCCCAGGAGGTAAAAACATTCCAACAAACTACAATATCTATCCGCTATGGATTTCCTGTTGCTAGGCAACCAGAAGTGCTGAAAAGCATATGCCCCACTCCCAGGATCCGGTGTAGAGCTGCGGGTGCTGCGGATGTTAAAGGTCTGCCTGCAGGATTGTCTGACATGGGGGAAACCAGCAACTCATGAATCCTTGAACTTGAGCAAATAGCTATTTTTGTGCATGTCAGCTTGAGGAGTCATTCATCCCATCCCACTCCCCTCATCCCACTCCCCTCATCCCAGTGACCACTATTGCCCTTAAAGCTGGGCAACTTCAGGCTTTAAGAACAGGGCTCCACCAAGGTCATAGGACTAGGACAGCATGGAGGTAGGCCCCCAATTCATGCTTATTGCATCCGGAATTTTGGGTGAGGTTGGACAATGCCATGAGCTGAAGTCTAAATCAGAACACTGGGTCTCCCGAGAGTTTGAAAAAAATGAATCTGGCTTAAAGGACATCTCTTTAACTAAAATACAAAAGGGGAGAGGCACACCCCCTGGTGGTCCCTAGAGGGCTAGGGGAGAGCACTTAGCAAAGGAATGTGTCACCCTGGAGCTCTGTGGCTCAGGTTTTTTATTTTGCTTGTTTCTAGTACTGGGGCTGAAAGTGGGGGCTCATGCACGCTAGGCAAGCACTCCACCACATTCTACGCCTGCATCCCAGTTCTTTTTCCCTTTCTGATTATAGAAGTTATACATTTCACTGTAAGAGGCAAATAAAGATCTAGATACAAAAACACATCTCCGTCACCAAACAGGACTGAGGTTCAAATGCTGGCAAATCAAGACTCCCCGTCAAGTCTTCTGACCATTACCTTGTCAAGCTAGTATCACAATGTGATACTAGCCATGCTGTACCAGTGCCACAGTTAGTCTAGTATCTGAGACCCCGTCCGCTGGGAGCTACTGTGTGCCGAGTTCTGTGTGCTCTGTGTTTCTCAGTTCAGGGCATAGGAGCTCAGAGATGTGAAGACCCTGCAGAAATCCCTGCAGCAAATGCCAAGAAAAGCCCCGAAGAGAACTCTAGCTCCTCCTCACTTCACCTCAGCTTTTTGTTGACCTGTGTTTTGACCATGAGCTGAAGACGCTGTCCTCATCTGTAATGATTTCAGAGCATGTCCTTGGCTGCAGGTACAGTTTCTCAGGACAGTCCTCTGCTCAAGAGCCTTTTGTGGCTGTCTGTCACACAGAGAACGCATCCCAAGCCCTCACAGCCACCTACTATTGGGTTTTCTGATGGCGACACAATAGAGAAACAGAAGTAAAAGGGGGGGGGGGGCTTTATCATCTTTGAGGATACCAAGAAAATCCAAGAGAGACAGGAGATTCTCTGATCTGAGCCAATGGGACACTGAGGCTTTTATGGACTTTAGCCAGGGGTGAGTTTGAGGAGCAGGTTTAGTGACACCTGAGGAATTGATTGGGGTCTCCCTTGTAGCACTGGAAAAGTGAAAGGAAATTGTACCTAACACTGAGTTGGGGAAAGAGGGGGAGGTGGTCTCTGGGAAGATAAACTGTTGTTTAAAGGGCTTCAGCCATGTTAGATAACTGCCATAATATTTCAGCAATTCATACCAGGGCCAGAATCTATCACCTACCAAGTCTCTGACTCATCACCTCCTCTCACTGTGAGTGACCGGCTGGCCCCAAGGTCATAAGCTTTCATAAGTTTCATCCCCTTGTGTCCACCCCCTGCAGGGCCCCTTCCCTTGGGGGAGCCAGCTGGCTTCTATCAACAGGACACAACCAGGAAGGGGCACAGATGCCACTCTGCAACTGCGCCACACTATACAAGACTACCCTCCCAGTAGAGAAGAAAAATGAAAATCTCTTGGCTGAGAGATTGTCTTTGCTGCTTAATGCAGTGATGTCTTTCCTGAGAGGCCCCCAGAGCCAGGAAGGTTGATAGCCACAAAGGCTGGGGCCTGGGTCCCTCACTCACTGAACCGAATTCTGCCAGCAGCTGGGTGAGCGTGGAAGTGGATTTTTTCTCCCACAGAGCATCCAGATGAGAGCGTAGCCTAGGCAACATCCACACTGCTGCGCAGCAACACCCTGAGCAGCAACACCCTGAGCAGAGGATTTGTTAAGCTGTACCTGGATTCTTGACCCATAGAAATCCTGAGACAGCACATCTGTGTGGCATGGAGCCCCTGGGTATGGCAAACTGTTACGCAACAGGGCTACCTAATACACATCTGTTCTACCACTGCCTACCTGGCCCTGCCCAAGTCCTGAGGCCCTCCTCACGGCTTCTGAAACAAGCCAGGCACAGCATGCACTGGGTCGTCTCACTTGCTATCCCCAGATCTAGAATGCTCCCACTTCCAGATAACTCCCAAAGAGGAGGCCTTTCTGACCTTCGGAGTGATGTGTACACATCCTACCTGACGGGGGCCTCTCCATCCTCCCCAACCTTGTTTTATTTTTCTTCGCAGTACTTACAACCAGCTGATAGGCAGTGAGGCTGACTGTCTCCCCAACCCCACTAGAGCATAGACTGTTGTGTTCTCTGATGTCTCACTAACACACAGTCAGCCTACCACAAGCTTTTGCTAAACAGATAGTCATTAAGTTCTCTTCGTAATAAGTAGTTAGTGTTAATATTCTTTCAGAGACAGGGTGCTGAGCTCAGAGAGGCAACATGGTTTACACAGCCCACACAGCAAGTGGGCTGCAGAATCAGGACTAGGCCAAGTCTGTTGGGGTCCCTAGGGCCTTCCCTGCAGCCGAGGAGGTCTGATTCTGATCTGAAGAGCAAGCAATCTACCAAGTCTCCATCTCCCTGTGGCCCTTCTGCTGGGTTGAGCCAGCCAGAGGGGCCTCGGAACCCCTCTTCCCACTGTGTGAGCACCTCTGAGAATCCCAGGCAGCCACACTCCTTTTATAAGCATCTTCCAAGCAGCTTCCTCAGCATTCCACTGGGAAATGTCATCAGCTCATATATGTGTCCAGGAGACCCCGTCTCAGCTAGGGATAGGGGTGCACCTGCCTGACCTTCCCTTTCCTGAGGTCTCCAGCTGTCCTTCCCTCCAAGGAGACCCAGCAGGGTGAAATTCCTGAGCCCCAAAGACCACACAGCTGCGAGACCTCTGGTGCCCAGTGAGGTGGTACTGTAGGATCTGGAGGGACACAGCTCAAAACCCAAACAATGTTGGGTTCCTCAGAAGAACTCTGGTGTGTGGAGGATTCTCACCATTGCCTACTTTAGGATGAATGGGCTGAGGAGGAATGAAGACGCTGAAATCAGAGACTGCGGTATTTGATAATGGGCATATGAGTTGACTTGGGCCTCCTAATAAACCCTAGAGACAAGGGTAGAGTTCATCCAAAAGGGTGGTTCATGTTATAGGGAAAGAAAAGACCTGTTCACACATTAACTACAAATGAGTCCATAACAATCACACTGAGACCTTAGCACACACATTCACGGCCACTCCCTACAAAACCATTCCACTCCACCTCCGCCTTGCATGAAATGGTCATGTGACTCACCAGAGCCAATGAAATGTGAGTATCACTTATTTCCAGGAAGAAACTTTAAGAGTCCATGCAGTCGGGTCCAGGGCCACACACCTGTAATCCCAGCACTCTGACAGGCAGGGGCAGGAGGACTACAAATGTGAGCTTATCCTGAGCTACACAGCAAAAACCATACTCCAAAAAACAAACAAAGAAACAAAACACACCAAGAGCCAATGCATGGCTGGCCATATATTTTGGTCAGCCATGTGACTGTCATTTCCCCAGGCAAACTGCTCCTCAACCTGGGTCCTGGAATAAAGAGGAAAAAGGGACAAAACTGTAGCCAGTGTTAGTGGACATGAGTTTTCAAGAAACCAATTGTTCCATCTGAGCCACTGCGGTTTTAGTGGCGCTGCTACAGCAACCTTGCCCGTTCTAACAGACATGGAGACAAACCAGCCACTCACTGAACATATTTAAGAGCAGGAGACTTTGAGGCCAATGGGTCTCAGCTCTAGCTCCAGTCGTGGCTCTCCATCTGGCCTCAAGTATGCCATTCAGCCCTTCTGAGCGTTCGTCTCCCCACTGAATGCTGTTGACTTCTGGAAACTTTCCCAGCTACAGGCAGATCAGGCAGGAGGACAAACTCTCCCAGGAAGTGTTGAGCAACCTGCACTTTGCTATGACAAGACATCGCCTGATGAAGACATGAGGGTTAACAACAGTAATTGAGCAGAAAGAGAAAATACCCAACTGATTCCGCAGCCCGCATGCCACCAGTTCACCTGGGAATCAGGGCTCTGCCCGGAAAAGCAGGCAGGTACAAAGTGCCCCCTTTAATGAATGAAAGATTAATTTCAAATATTATTTTTAATCACCTGCTTTGATTAATATCAGTTACTGGTTATTTTCAAACTCTCTCATAAGCCAAGGCACATGAATACCAGTCACCACAAGAAAGGACCATTCCATGACCCTGTGAAGACTAGAGGGTCTTCACCATGAGGTCTTAGGGGCCTGGTAATGTAGGGTAGAAAATGCTGGGTATGGGAGTTGGTGGTGGTGGCTGCTAAGGCTGGGGACATATAGGCCTTATTCTCTGATTTTTTTTTTTTTTTTTTAATACAGGAGTAACTTCACATTGGAAACACAAACGGTTATTCTTTTGCAAAGAGGGGAGCTAAGCAGAAAAGTAACACCCATGTCCCTTTTTGCCTGTGGCAGGCATCAGTAATCAACTGCAGAACATGGCCCAGACAAGCCTTGGGAATCTGTAGCCCAGCACCCTAGGTGGCCACTCCCACTCACTTGGAGTTGGCAGTGCGTGGAAACCTACTTGGTATTCTGCTACAGGATCACCAGCTAGTTATCCTTGAGCACAATCATGGGATTATGGAGCGGAGAGGAATTTACACCCAGAGTACCCACCTTTGCTCTGTGGTTGTTTTTTTTTTTTTTTTTTCCTTTAATTTTATTTATTTATTTATTTGTTTGCTTGTTGTGTTTGTTTGTTTCTTTTTATTTATTCATTTTGTGGCTGGCTCAGCCTGCCCTGGTGGTGGCGCTGGCGCAGCATGTGGTGCCGGGAATCGAACTGCAGTCCCCGCAGTTGCCTGAGCCCTCCTAAGCAGGCGCTTTAGACCACTGAACCATCTCGCCGGCCCATGCTCTGTGGTTGTTAAATAAAAACTGCCACTCCCTCTTTGTACAAAGAGAAGAAAAAAAATTTTTTTTGTTTTTTTTCTTTTTTTCCTCCCCTACCAATATAGATTAGAAAATTTATAATGTCTATATCCTGTGCTCTGTATAACTATTATGAGGACAACAATATTCAATGTATCAATTATTATGAATGCACTACTAATGTGTTTTGAAACTATCATATTGTTATTTCTTATTAAAAATAAAAAAAATAAAAAAATAAAAACTGCCACTGGCCTAGGTTTGCTTTGAAACTCACACAGAGCTGGGCTTCAGTGGCCCAGGGCAGGATGCCCCCTGAGGCCACAGGGTAGTTGTGGCCTCAGGCATCTCTTGCTAAAATCAGAATGCATCTG
>PVKN010001968.1:0-46180 GCA_004027915.1 Capromys pilorides
GTATTTTAGGGAAGGGTCTACAGGGTATTCAGGATGTCACTGCTAGATCGAACTCGTACTGATCCTCCTGTGTACAGCCTCCCAAGATCTGGGATTACAAGTGTGTGCCACCACACCCAGTCTCAATTGCTGGCTCAGCACCTGGGGGTGGGCTAGCAGCACAGCAGGCCCCAGGATCGAATCCCCAACCCCTGCACCTGCTTGCAGGCACTTTAATCTGCTGAGCTACTTGGCTGGCCCTGTGTTGGCATATTCTTGATTGGACAGCTAGGACCAGGTCTCAGGCTCTGAGATCTGTCCCAGTTTCCAAGCACACAGATCCTGCCACTGTCTATCCTGACCAAGTCCTCTCCCTTCCGTAAAAGCAGTCTCTGAATTTACCTACCTACATGTGACCAAGACCTTGCACCTGGACCCTAAACACTCTGGCACCTGCCCAGCCCCTCGACCCTGGGGCAGTGCCACTTAGCCTCTTCTGTGCTCTTACACGCCTTGGTCAGCACCCAGCAAATGATGTCACCATTATTTTTCTGACTATCCCATATAAGAACTTGAAAAATCATCACCTTTTAATCTTTGTGTCCTGCCATCTTTCCTGTCACCATATCCAGCACAGGGCCATCCATGTCTATTTCAGGAAAGAAGGCAGAGTTGTTTGTGTACGATTCTGTAACAAGTCACTTAATGGCGCAAATCAGAGATGTTCACATGCTTTGCATTGAGTGCCAGTTATTGGCCCTTCCTGAAGACCCAGGTCCAGCTTTGAATTTGATCTCACGTTCTCTCACCAGGCACATCCAAGGTGTCTTTCCCCACGGATTCCTGCCTCCTTGCCTGCCTCCTTTCCCCGTGGGCACATCCTCCTGTGTTTGTTCCATCTTCACTACCTCCTTTGAGCAGCAGCAGTGAGGGCCCTAAAGCCTCATGTGATCCATCTAACGGGTTTCTGCTAAGCAGCTAAGCAGGTCACGCAGAGCTCTGCAGAATCCGACCCCAAATACCAGTCAGACTCCAGATGCTGACATCCTTCCCTACTGCCCAATGCCGCCTGCCCATTACAACCACACTTCTCCTTCAGCGTCCTCGAAACATGCCAGACCCTGTCCTGTGTCTGGGTGTTTGCCTCTATGCCCCCAACCCCCAGCCCCCAGCCCTCGGTCACATGAGACTGCCTACCACCCATCCCCCTGGATGAGTTCTACCTGGGCATCTGCCCTTTTGCCCATCTCTGCCGTTTGCTGTGCTCTGGCCTCTCTCCTCCTGCCACACTATGTTTGTTGAGCATGGCCATGTTTGCCTTTCCTGTTCCTAGCACAATACCAGAGCTGCTGCTGCCTGGTAGGGAGTGGGCAACATCCACAACTTGAATGCTTTGGATCAAATACTATGTGTAGTAACTCCAAAAGAAAGGGGCTAATTTAGCTGTGCACCTTTGGATGGCGCATCAACAGAGGCTTTTTAAACTCAAAATGTGTCAGACCCTCTCCCACCATACCTCTGAGAGCATTATCCTTTCCATAATACTACATAAAGAACAAAACTGGAATTTCCACATGGTGCAAATTGATAGTCATGGTGGTGGTTGATAGTCATTCAGATATCACCGTGCCAGATGCCCTAGCTGTGGGTAGAGCCTGGAGCACATGGAATTCTAGGGCTCTGGTGGATTCCTGTTCAGGTCGGAAATTAAGGGCGTGACATCAACACTGGGAAACACTATTTGATTTCTGAAAGAGAACTACATGGGACAAAAGAGATGCTTTGCTTTGCCTCTGTGGGCCCACTGTGACGATATTTATAGCTAGTTGATGCCAGATTATTTCTGTGATTCCCGCAGGAGATCTGTGAGCTTTATCACAGTCACAGCCAGCCTGAGGAGAGTTGCAAACCGAGTTAATTCTGGCCGTGGCTCTCTTTTCTTTTCAGTTCATCTTTTATCCTCCTCTTCGCCTGACTCCCAGCTGTAACCTTCTTCCCCCAAAAGCCACTGATTTTCCCCCAAGATTCCACTCCTTTGGGGTCCTTTGAGTCAGTGGAAAATTAGGGTACAACTATGTTCACTGGATAAAATATTTTCTGAAATATCATAAAGTATAAATGAATGAAGGAATGGATGGATAATGAATGGCTACCACATAAATAAATACAGTTGCTCATGCTGGAGATTTTTTTTTTTAAGGAGAAAGAAAAAAATTAATTGCAAAACTCTTGGTACTTTTCCAAAGTGAAAGTTTGCCAATTCAATGTTCTGGTTTTAAAAACTCCCATCTCTATCATATGCGACACGTGACGGGGAATGCTGACCTCAAGACTGCAGTGCGCGTTTCCAGAAAGGAGAGGCCTGCCCCGCCAGGAGCGCTGGTTCCTAAGCAGCAGTTGGTCATTAATTAAGTGGCTCCTGTCTTAGGACACTATAGGATTTTTTTTGTCTCTGCAGGCCAGACTGTAGAAATAAGCAGATCCATCAAGACTAGCAATTAATATTGCCCTGGAGCTCTTCCAGATGTTGCCGGGTAGACTGTGACATGGCAGCCCTCTTCCTGCTCCTGATTTATTCCACAGTGCAGGAAGGTCCCTGATGTGGGGCCTTTTCTCACAAGAGACTTCTTTTGTCTAATTTCAAGAGCTGCGTTTAAGGCCTCTGATTTGCACAATCCTATAGTGTCTACTGGTGAAGAGAGCCGTGCCCTGGAGTCCTACCGTCTCAGAGATGAAGGACATGCCCTCTGCAGTGCCACATCCTTAGGAGATGTTGAGGAAGGAGGATAGAAAGGGGGAGGGGAGAGAGAGAATTGTAATGACCTCTTCCACTCTGCCGCACTGACATTTTACCGGGCCTCCAGGGATGTGGCATACAGGGATGTGCCAATCACTTTTCTGTTACTATTTTTTAAAATGCCTGAGATTATCAACTTGCAAAGGTAAAAGGTTGCTTAGCGCTCACAGTTTTGGAGGCCTGCACGCATGCTCGTCATGCCAGTTGCTTCGGGGCTTGTGGCAGGGCAACACATAAGGGAAGAAGTGTGTGGGAACTCAAGCTGCTCACGTTTTTGACAGCCAGGAGAAAAACAGAAAGAAAAGAGGGGCCAGGGTCCCTGAAAGAGCATACCCCCTCTAAGCGAAGACTTCTACTAGGCCCAAAGGATCTGCCACTTCCCAATAGCACCATGGGCTGGTGACAAAGTCTTCAATACGTGACCTTTGGGGGATACTTGTCAAAACTATGGTGAGGTATGGTGACCAGTGGTGGTCACATGAAGTGTTTGGCTGGGAGAGCTTTCACTCCAAGCCAAACAGTACAGCTAAGTTAGTGGCCTGCCATGAAAAATTCTGAGCCATGTCTTTACTGGCTTCCACAAAATTCTGGAGTGGCATCTAGCTGGATCTCACATGCAGCTCTTTTCCTTTAAATACTAGTAGTACAAGGGGATAGGATTAATAGGAACATCCACTTTCTCTGCTAGACTTAGAACCAGAACATCCCCCCAAAGCCCATGTGTCGGGAAGTGCTAGAACCCATGAGAGCCCAGCTCTACCCCTTGTTTTTATCAGGACCTACACTGCTTCCAAATAAATACTATTGATGGTAGATGACTGTGTGCCCTGGTATCTTTGCTGCACAACCTCTGAAAGCCACCATAAAAGTCAGCTAAAGCCAACTGCAACTATTGCAGTTTTCTTGTGTGTGTGCGCGCATGTGTGTGTGTGTGTGTGTGTGTGTCGTGTAGTATGTTGGTTTTGTTTCCCATAATGAGAAGTCTAGGGTCTATTTGCACACTGAGCATTGTGGCCTCATTGTCCCATTTGCAACTCTATGTTCATGGCACCTTTGAGAGGTCGCCTTAGCTCCTTATAAGGGTAACTAATGTTGTTTAGCCTTTATAAGTTACAGCTAAAAATGTTTAAACTCATCACAAATTGAAAATGTACCAACATTTCCAGTGTAAGAGTAAAAGCTGCTTCAGCCTCTCTTGTTTCCATCATGAGCTCTTTTCCAGTTAGCATGCAAGGAGTCTCATAAAGCATACTTGTTCACACATTCTGTCCTTAGTAAGCTAGAACATCTAGCAAGTTCTCATGGCATGGAAAGTCCTCTCCTTACCCCTGGTCTGAAAGGAAGTGTATTTTTGGTACTAGCGATGTACCCAAGGGAGGTAGAGAATGATGTCGGTACTGAATGGAAGTCCTGCTCCCAGCTCTCCCCTGTGTTTTTGCCAGGACCTGCACTGCTTCCAAATAAATACCGGTGAGCAGTGGGAGGTCTACTGAGTTGGGAAAGATTATTTGATCCTAGTCAAGGAGCAAACAGGTCCATTTGACAGGCAGAGCCAGCCTTTTTGTCACTGTAGCCCTACTATTCCCCAGCCAATGGGCGAGTGCACAGAGAGAATGCAGCACGACCATCCCCCCAGTCCTACTAGTGGAGGGGCACATGTTCATTCATGAAACACTCATTTAAGTAAAATAATGATTTAAACCTTTCTGTTGAATTTAACAGGGTACAGAGTGGTTCAAGAGTCATCCTGACATCTCTCTATGTACAGAGGAGTCCACATGGCAGCCCCTTGTCGCAAAGGCCTGGTCGTAGATTCCCAGAGCGACTTTAGTGTATTCACAGAGATGGATCTGTGACATCGTAGTGCATGTCCTGTAAGAGCATTCATTCTTCTCTGCCTTTGACAGACATAAGGAAATTACTTCCTGGTGAGAAATCGGGTGCTCCTAAGATCAGCCTTTCAGAGAAGCGCCCACCGTCAGAGGGGCTAATGGTCCAAGTGACAGACACGCCTGGCCAGCTTCCCCTTTGCGCTGCCTTGATTGAGACAAGATGAGGATGCTGCTGGCCTCAGCAATGGAGAATTCTGCTAGAACAGTGTCCACAGGGAATAGCTTTTATCTATGAAGCGTGACAAGTGTGGCTAGGCACACAAAGCCTGGAGCACACACCAAGGGCCAGTGTGCCCGCTCCCACAGAGGCAGGGCTGACTCTTGCTCCCGCTGCGTGGGATTTGTTTACTTCTTTGGTCATTTGGCCTGTGGTGCTCCTTGTCCCACTTTATTGCCTTGGAATAGTGATAATGGCTTTTGGAGCGAGAAGGAGGTAGACGATGCTGCCTTACTTCGGACAGCAAGGCACAGAGTTTCTGAGGAAATCACTACTTAGTTGTCCCCAGTTCTTCCTAGGAACAGGGGTGTGGGTAACCCTGGACAGCAGGCTGGGCTCGTTTCCCTTCTGCCCTTGGCTGCACTCCAGTAGTGACACTTGTGCTATTGTCACTGTGGCTGGCCTGCAAGGACCCTCCACTGGCCAGTCCACACTCTCTGTGCCTTTGCTGGTCCCAGGACGCATGCAAATGTTGCTATGGTGGCTGTGTAGAAATCCATGAAATGTTTATGCTCAGGCATCACCTTAGAGACAGAAAATGGCTAGTGGTTCCCGAGGGTTTGGGGATAAAGAGCATTGTGAGTCAGTCTTGACAGGCACGGGGTCCTTTGGGGTAATGGAAATATTCTGGAAGTTTGATGGCTGTATGATATTATACATGCAATTCTTCATAAAATAATTGAAGTGGAAAATTCTATGTTATGTGAATTTTGTCTCAAAAAATTTAGAGATAACATTGAAGAAGACTACATGTCTTATCTTATCTTCTGGAAGCAATCATCCCATTGTGGTTGCTCTGTACCCCTCATACCCTCATCTTCATCCTCTTCTAATGCTCATAGGTATTTCAAAGTATAAGACCTACCATATAATGTATGCTTGTTTTTATTTCCATTTCACATGACACTGATAAAATGCTGATCTGACAGAAAGCAAATCTGGTTATCAGGCTCTTCTGTGGCCCAGATGTGTCCCTGCTGTTGGGAAGGGCACTGATCCTAACAAGAAATGAAGAAACATGCCATCACCTCTCCATGCCACCTGCTCTGAACACTTTGATTCTGGACTGTAAGATTCTTTATAAATACACATTTCAATAGAGTTCTTGACATGTTGCCCAGACCTGAGAAGGAACAAAACCTTTCTATGACAACCAGAGCACACACAAAATAAAAACCAAAAGCAAAGGACAAATCCCAAGAGCGCCAGGGCTGGACAAAAGGTTATGCTCTTGACTTATCCCTGAGCCGATTACATGCAGGACTCTTGAACGCAAGTTTAATCTAAATTAAAGTACTTACTTGTCACATTAGAACCCTCAAAGTTTGCCTAGCTCACAATGCTTTTAAAATTAATGAATCAAGATTCATCCCTCTTCCCTGAAATCACTTCCTTCTATATGATTTTGTTGCATATTTTTTATTTGGCATTTATTTGATACTTTCCTGCCCCTTTTCCATGTAGAATTTTGCTATTTCTTATAGAAAATCAGTTAAGAGAGGAGAAAAAAACAACACTTTCTTCTCTAAGTCCTTTCTAACAATAAAGCCTGGTGTGCTTTGGTTTGCCAATTCTGGTCCAGACCTCACTGGAGGCTATTTGCTGCAAATAAATACCCAGACCTTGAGGAGCTGAGGCAGGAGGGAGGAACCCAGAGCGACTGGAAGGAGCCGAGGGCCAACAGCTGGGCTCAGCCACACAGGGGCTGCTCTCTGTAGCAGGGCGGGCGATGGCTCTTGCCTTGGTCTCCATGGCTGCGAAGGCCGATGGAGCCCCACCTTCCTTCCACAAGCATCATGGGCAGGAGAGAAGCCAGGAGGGCTTCTTTACGGCTGCAGATGTGTTTCTCCCACCTCCTTATGCATTGCCACCCCTCTTTTCCCAGAATAGCAAAATGAGGAATTGTGGTATTTTGGGAAGGCTATTTTTCTTCTGTCTTCTTTCAAAAACAAAGGTCAAAAACTAGTAGCAGTCTGTTCATGGCTAGGTGGAAATTAGATTTCAGGCACTTATGTGTAGATTCTCTTTCGACATTCAAACTCCCAGAGGGGTCGGTCGCTGCAGTTGATGTCTGCACTAGCTTCCGTGCTCCCTCACCTTGGGACCTGGTCATTTGGGGGTTGATATTGGGAAAATGAAAATTTAAAATTCATAACTTTATCAGTGCTGTCTATGCCACCATCCACTATTCTGAGGGGAAACCAGTCATTAACAGTGACTGCCTTTCCCGTCCATTTTCTTTCTGTGTGATCTCCTCGTTGATGACGTTTGTTGAATTATGCAAATGAAGTCACCATCCGTGGAGAGTCTCTGCCCTGGAGTTCTCCTTTGCCTCCTGCTGCTTTCTTCTAATTGCCTGAGGCCACTGTTCAGGGGTCTGAATCCTCAATAGAGATCAGATACCCACTTCACCCACACCCACAAAGTGACAGGGCCCCTGTGACTGCGAGGAGCACCAAACCCGAATTTCCTGCAGCCTACAGAGTGTGCGAGTGACAAGTGCCATCATCATGCAAAGGGACAGGTTCCTCAGGCCCTAGAGTCTGAAGAGTCCAGTGCGTGCTCCTGTACCCCAGCTCCTCCCAACCTGAAACTTGTGTGAGTTAAATACAAAAATAAAGCCTGCGAGGCTGAAAGCACAGGTGTCATCTGAGGGACTACACTGGTGTTTCTAGGTCATGTGACCATCTCTGAACATAAGGTCTAGAGCCCCGCAGCACAACTGTTTTCTTCCAGGTATCCATCTGTTCCTGCAGTGTCACTGTTGACAGATTTTGAGCCTTCCTCCCTTTCATAATTAGACCTTTCCTTTTCCCTCACTTCCCCTTGGCTTCCTAGTAATCATATTTGCCATCAGTTGTCTTTGTGCAGGCTCAGGGTCTTTTTAAGGATGAAAATTGTGACATCACCCTCTGTCCATATGATAGCATAGCAGGGAAAAGTGCCCAGGCCACACAGCAGGAACTGGCTGTCACATGTCCCATTCGGAGCACATCCTAGGACCTACTGAAACTGCACTGTGTGTGCCTGGCACGGAGACACTGCCCTGGTCATCTGCGCAGGCCTCTCCTGCCGTGTCACACACACTGCGTACCAGCACTTCTGCAGAGCTGGGGAAAGGAAGTCCTTTGCAGCTCCTCTGAAAACCCATTTCTGCACGAGTTGCCTATAGCCTTTTCCCGTTTGGCACACTGCTCGGATAAAGGGGAGTTTGTGTTTCTCACTTCCCACCAGACTCCTAAGTAGAAGCCTGTGAGTTGGAACTTGGGATTTTTTTTTTTTCCCCTCTGTAAATGAATGCCTTGTTGGATACCTTGTTAGTACAGTGGAATTTCTCACTTTTTATATTGTAAGCAACTGTCTGGGCCACAGGGACACATTCTTGTCTTATTACTGTGATGAGCCATTGCAGTTCCACTTACATACTTTGATTTTTGCTTTTGAGCATCATGTGTGGTGTGATTCATAGCCAAGTTTAATGTAAAACTATATACTTCCCCCAAATACTTTATCTACATTTTAGAATTTTGTCTCCAGTGATGATGTTTTAAGTGATGCAATTCAAACTTCTTCTACAGATGAAAAAAACAGAGCTCTAGAGCAGTCCTTCTTACTAGAGGCACTGTGGACAGTCTGAGCCAGAAAATTCCGTCGTGGTGTGAGGCATGAGGCGTGATGGTGCTTGCATGTCAGTAAGAGCCCCTGGGTGTGACACACATGCCTCCGTACATTGTCAAGTGGACCCTGGTTGAGCCCTGGAGCCCTGGAGGTACAGATCACACTGCTGGGTCATGACAAAGTCAGGAGTAGGACTCAGGTGTCCCGACTCCCAAACCTACCCTTTCCAGGTAAGGGAACAAATATAAGCTTTCAACTCCTGCAAAGCTCACCCAGAGCTCCAGACAGAAAAGAGGGCTCAGGGGCTGAAGGAACTGAGAGCCAGGCTGGCCTCTGAGAAACTTGGAATCAGTGCATTGCTTTCCCCAGCTTACTCATCTGCTAGTAGAACCTTGCCCCGGAACTCACTGCCTCGGATGCCATGCATAAGCTCTGTGTCCAGATCTAAGCGAGAGGACACAAGAAACCAGGGGCTGTTTCTCTGTGAGTGCTGACCATCCACTGTGGGCCCAGAGCCTGAGTCTCGCTCCATTGCAGAAGCTCTGCGAGCCCCACAGACTGAGTGCGACTCATTCTCAGCCGTGCACAAGTTGGAGTGGCTCTGAACGCCATCCCTGAATGAAGTCCTGGTTCTGCCTCTTTGCTTCTCTTTCCTGGGCTATGCCAGATGTCCAGTGTTTGCAGGGCTGTGTTCTGTTGTCTCTTCCTTTAATCCACCCATCCTCCACTCCTGAGCAGTAGTTTAGAGGACCCAGAGCATTCAATGTGATGAGTAGGCAAGTGATGAATGTCCCCAGTGCACTGACATTTTCTCATGGACAGTGACATAGCCGGGACTTCAGAGCTGAGAGATCACAGGTTTTCATGCTGAGCCTATTTATGGAGCCAGGAAATGAACCTGTGTTTCCCTTGGATAAAGGTAAGAAATGTCTGCTGCTGGGCCTCTGTGGGGAGACCATTCTAACCTTTGTTTGTGAACCTGTTTCTGGCTCACAGGGCTCCCTGGCCCTGGACTAAGGGGCTTTGCGACCAAAAGACAAAGCAAAAATTTCACTCAACCCTCTGAGTTTTTCATCCAAATGATACCAGAAAATACCAAAACAGAAATAGAGCTCTTACGTGGAATTACTCGTGGATAAGAAAAATAGTCTCCAAGTACAGTTAATGAGCTGAGGAAAGGCAGTTTATGGCTATACTACTAGAAGCTGAGGTTTTATTCTAATAAATCATTGCTTTAGAGAAAGCCTTCTAAACTTTTCCTCTCCTTATTTTTCATTTATTTCATACTCTACTGAGTATTCTTTGTGTTTCTGCATTATTTCTTTCCCAGGCACTTGGTCATAACCCAAAAGGAAAAAACGAATTTGAATTATTCTGTAAGCAATATTTCATTGCTATTGGCATCTGGACCTTCATTTTCCACCAATCTGGGAAGAACATTCTGGAAACTTTGCACAAAGAAAAATTAGCATGTACCACTACAGTTCAAATTTTCTAGGGAAAAGATACTAGAAAACTAAAAAAAAGTCTATTTTGTTAAAAAGAGTGATGATGGTCATTAACACCAGTCTGTATGTCTGAAGATTTCTCTTTGTGAGGAACTCTGGCATGTTATTTCTGTCAGTGAATGGGCTTTAATTGAGGAAACATGCTGTGAGCCCTTTGTGAGAAACAGGTTTTGTTTGGTCTGCCCCTGAGGTAGTTGAGGTGCACTCCCCTCGGCTGTGTTTCTTCAGCTATGTGGGTTAATAACTATCCCAACCATTAGACAAAGATGTGCTAAGCAACGTCACTTAACAACTGGGGACAAGCTCTTTTATCAAATATGCCTTATTGGAACAGGCCCATACTGCAACATGCCTGCCCAGTGTTTAATATTCACCAGTTTCTTCTCTCTACACCACCTGTGCTCTTCCTTTTGCCAACGGGCTACATGAAAAAAGCATGTTTTCTTTCCTCCTATCCCCCAAGGACAGCCCTGCCCACAACCTAAGAGAAACTTGGAAGGTGACTCTTTAGAAAGTGGTGTGTCCATCAGGGGCCTAACCAGAAAAGACAGATATCACACAGAAGTGGAGGTTTTCAAAATAACTTTATAAAGAGATCTTTTACCAAGGTATAGATAAGATGTAGAAAGAGCTAGGAATAGCAGAGTGCCAAGGACCCTCACCTCCCTGTGTGCCATGGAGAGTAAAAGGGGCAGAGAGGGAGTCTGGAGGCCACAAAAGGAAATTGGCTAACAGAGCACGAAATGGTCTTCAACATAGTCCTCCTCGTATCCTGGAACACACAGACATCCTTGCTTGCACCTTCTGGCATCTCTTTGCTTTTGGAGGAATCCAGCTTCCTCTACCTTCTCCTCCCTTATCATTTTCCATCCCATTTGGTGTCCTCCTTCTGCGCTGTGCCTATACTAATGGATAGAAAAGCACAAGGCATTTCAGGCTTTCTCTTTTGCTGCTGACAGCACAAGGTTTGTTCTACTATTAGAATAATGCAGACCAGGAACAAGGTTTTGTCTTGAGTTTATTTCATCCGTTTTCCTCAGAAGGAGTCATCTTTCTCAGCAGCCCGTGTGACAGAATTCTAGCTGTGTGAGACACAGTGGCATGGTTGTAATTTTAGCCCACACACAGCACCCTTGGAAACCTTTTGCATAACACTTAGGTTTCTCCTTCAGGTATGCCGTCCATATCCAGGAGACCTGAAAGAGTTGATTCTACCTGGGGAAGTATCTAAACTCTCTTTGACCTGTTTTTTCCCCAAGTTCTAGCTAAGAGTTATTGGGCTTTGTTGACCTGATCAGAGCAGCATTGAGTTTTGTTGCAAATACACCCTTGAGCATTATAACGATGAAAGTAGATAGATAAATCAATCAATTGGTGGATGATCGATATCTGTGTGTAAATTTGTTTTAAAGGATGGGTTCCATTGGCTTTGAGGCATCTATTCTCTTTTCTTGTACCTTGACGAATATTCAGCACATGGCTTCTGTTGACACCATGGCTAAATGGTGTTCTGGTCCCAGGGTACATCACTTCCTATAAGACTCTGCAGGAACATAGGATGGGAATGTAGCTCAGTGGCATGGTGTCTGCCTGGCAAGCGCAAGGTCCTGAGTCTGATTCCTGGTAACAATTAATTAATTAATTAATTAAGACTCTCCAGCCATAGCCTCATTGTCTGGCTCCCTGGTAGAAAGACAGAGGCAGGAGGTATGGATATTGCCCTAGCTGTACCACACTTTACCTCTTTAGGCCTCAGCAAATACGTCTGTGGACACAACAAGCATGTAGTAGCAATTCCTCCCCAAGAAGACAATATAGAGTAACTTAGTCATTTTACCAGGACTAAAGTCTTCCTTGTAACAGTTATATCCAGGAAGCTACCGAGTCTTGGTCAGGGATCTTTATAGTCTCTGGAAGTCAGCTCTGTCAGATGCACAGAGAAGCAGGACACTGAACTCTGTGCTCTTCGTGCCAGCCCTCTGTGTGTCTGCTGAGTGATTAGCAGATTGTGTTTGTGTAAGGGGGACACAAGCTGTGAATCTACAGTGTGCCCACCAAGGGGGTCATTGTATTCGTCAACCTGTCTATAAACTACGCAGTAAAGATTTGAATAATAGAGCAGAACAGTTTCAAAGGACCTGTTATAATCTATCAAGTCAACAATTTATAATTTTAGAAAAATCCCTAAATACAAATTTACACAATTTTGAGTTGTTCTATAACTTATCAGACCATTAATTTAAATTTTAAAGTCCCTTATTATATACTTAATCATAGCCTGTGCTTGTTTAAAAAGTACTAAAATATGTTTCAGCATGCTAAACCATAACATTGCAAGGAAGAAATGACTTTAGAGAGATCCATAAAACTCGCCAAAACAACCATAAATACGTTCACTGTAAGGATCTGTTCTGTGTATAATTTATATGTGATAGGTTTGGCTTGATATAAAGGATTTATGTATGTCCTCTGTCTTCCTAGGTAGGCAATAGGAGAGAGAGGGAGAAGGAGAGGAAGAGGGAGAGGGGGCAGGGCACAGAGTGTAGAGCCAGAGCTCAGTTTGAATCCTCTTTCTGGCACTTACTTCCTGTGAGACTATGGAAGCCATTTTGTTCCTTTGAACAAATAAGATGAACACCTTACAGGACACAGAGCAAAGCCATCAGTAGATGCAGGTTGAATTTGAACCACAAGCAAGAGCACAGAGTGAATGTGAGGGTCCCCAGCACCTTCCCAGTGGCCTCCCTTGCACTCTTGAATAAAACCCTCTCATTCCTCCCCTCCTTTCCCTCAGAGGATGCAGCAGCCAGAATTTACTGACCTCCATCTCTTTTACAAAACCAGACATTACCACACAGCTTCGGCCAGTCAGTCTGAGTACCATTTTCTCTCCTATCACCCCCTAATGACATAGGTAGAAATCTGAGCAAATTACTTTAAAATTATTTCCAACTTTTGATCTAGTTACTCCTTATTTATAGAGCACTCTTCTCTTTATATCTCCTTGCATTTCCAGCACTTTCTCAGGAGAGATACCACTTCCTAACACTCATGGCTCTGCTTTCTAATTTCCAGTGTAAAAGTTTGGAAGTCCTGTAGCATTAAGCTCCAGTATGTGGGCAACACCCTCCATGGTACAGGGGCTGGAAAGATAGAGAAGATGCAGGCTTCCCATCACATCACTCACTCCTGCTCTTGCACACTAAGAAACTGTGCTTTTGCTTGCAACTTAACTGTCATGCATAGCTGCCAACTCCGAATAGCAGCTCCAGGCTTGTGGCCAGCTGACCTGCTCTGTCTTGGGTCCTGCCCACACTCCTGCTCCCTAGACTCCATCTTCTGTGGGAAACTCATTATAGTCTGGTCAGCTCCATTTTCAAGGGTGGAGATTTCTTATCATGAATGAGAGTTCATTAAATCAGTTCATTCTGAGTGCAGGTCACCAGAGCCCTGTCCAGTGCTGCCTGAGGGTCCTTTGCCATCTGGATTGTGCTAAGGGGGATGGGATCATAATAAGATCTCTGGAACCTAACTGAGCTGCAGGATGGACCTGGGTTATGTCCCCCTCCATGCTTATAGCATGTGAAAACTGAAAAAACTAGCTGGAGAGTCACCATTTTCTACCTACCCAACAAAACCTAATTCTGCATCTTTGTCCCACCTAGTGAAATACAGGTTCTTAGGCTGATTCCAGGAATTTCAAACTTCCTTCTGTGTGAACTGTAACATAGTGAAATTATCTGGAGACACCTACTTTCAGGAGCTATTATCCTGCCTGGGGAGATAGCTCGGCGTTCTAAGTGCCTGGCAAGTGCAAGGACTCAGGTTTGATCCCTGGTACTGCATGTTGTGCTGGCCCTGGAACCCTGGGTACACTGAGCCAGGCACCAGAACTGGGTGTGGTGACACATGCCTGTAATCCCAGCGGTTGGGGGGGGGGGGGGGGCTGAGACCAAAGACTCAATAAGAGTCCGAGCTGTATAGTGAGACACTGTACCAATTAAATAAAAGATTTTTAGTTTTTTTAAATGGGGGTGGGGCTAGCACAGCATGTGTTGCTGGGACTCGAACCGTGGTCCCTGCGGTTGCCTAAGCTTTCCTAAGCAGGCACTTTAGACCACTGAACCATCTCGCCAGCTAAAAATTATTTTTAAAGAGCTATTTTCCACTTAAAATCAATTGGCTCTAGAAATTATTCAGTGAAAATGTTAAATATTATCTTCAAACACTGTGTTGCACTCTATGTACACTCATTTTCATGCACATGCACACACACACACACACACACACACACGCTCTTGTGCTCACACTCACCCACACATTCATGTTCCTGTGGGCACACCCACACACCCAGGTGCGCATCACTTTAATGCCAGAACAGTGTTCTCGGTATCCGTCCATTGATGAAGTCAGTGCCCTCATGATCCAGTTACCTCCAAAGCTCTACCTCTGAGCATAGCCGCCTCGAGGACCAAGCCTTCAATACACCAAGCCTTTGGGGGACACTTTTGGATCCTGACCATAAGAAAAGTGCTGTGAGGCTGCGGCTGACCTGCCTCCTGGATTCTGATTCTCCAAGTGTGTGGTCCTTAGCCCAGATAATCCACAGCAGCAGAAACTTATTAAGAATGCCCAGTCTCAGGCCCTGCCCTGGCTGCCTAAATCAGAAACTCTGGGAGGGAGATTCCAGGGACCTGAGAGGCAAAGCATAGCTGAACACCTACACAGAACCCTGTTCTTGAGTAAGGAAATAGGAACTCCCCTGGGTGTGCCCACGACATGAATTCCTTGTAGTTTATAGCTACTTAAATGGACATGTGTCTGAGAAAAAAAAAAAAGAAATGTGTCTGAGAAGTCCAGATTAGGAGGCCAATTTCCTTATAAATTTTAAAGAGTAAAGAATCTCTGCTATCCAGGCATGCTGGAGCACACCTTTAATCCCAGCACTCCAGAAGACTGGGGCAGAAAGATTAGGAGTTTGATCCTAGACTGAGCAATTTAGTGAGAACCTGTCTCAAAATAAAATTTTGGAGTTTTATTTGTGTTTGTTTGTTTGAAGACTGGGAGCTGGGTGCAGTGGCCCACACCTATAGTCCCAACCCTCAGGTAGCTGAGACAGGAGGATTGCCAGGCATTGGAGTCCAGCCTGACCTACGTAATGCATTCAAGGCCAGCCTGAACTATGCAGCGAGACCCTGTCTCAAAAACCAAACAAGGCTGGGGATATTGCTCAGTGCAAAGGCCGTGGCTGTGTCTCCAGTGCCACAAACCAAGAGCTGTGCTGCACGGTGTGCTGGTGCACACCTCTAATCCCAGCTACTCAGGAGGCTCTAGCAGGAGAATCCACATTCAAGCCCATCCTGGGAATTTAGTAAGACCTCAAAAGAAACCCTAAAAAGAAGTAGGAATGTAGCTTAGTGCAGATCCTGAGTTCAAACCCCCATACTGCATAAAATAAAAATAAAAAGAACCAATGCTGCTGCTCTTAGGCAATAGGGGCCATGACTGCCTAGAGGTACAAATCAAAGTAAGGAGGGTGCAGCGTCCAGCCAGTGAGCCAGCTCATGGGAGCCAGCCCTGCAGTTTGTCCTCCGCTGCAGAATAAAGGATATGAGCTCTCTGGCTATAGCCGGGAAACTCTGTCCTAAGGCTAGAACACAGCAGTCTATATTCTGGAGCTCTGTGTCTATGATGGAAAGACAACCTTTCTCATGAGTTCTGAAACAGATCTATCTGTCTTTGCTTCTTCCCTTGAATCTAAATATTTTGTCACACTTAGCTTTCCTAGGTAACAGAGAGCACGTAGCTTATCAGCATTTAATAAATATTTATCCATTGGTTGGCTGACTCGTTATCCTTCACGTCAAGTTCCACGGCTGCTCCTGGCAGCCGTGCATGTGCAGCTGATAGTCCCGGGTCTCTGCACAGTTGTGTGTCAGTTGTGTGTGATAGTCCCTGGGGGAGATTCACAGATCAAGGCATCCACATAGTAGAAATGTCATGCCCTAAAAGTGCAAGCCTAGGGCCAGGGCTATAGTTTAGCAGCACAACGCCTGCCAGGCAAGTGTGAGACCCCGTGTTTGATTCCTGTACCCACACACACACACAAATAAAGTAAGATAAAAGCATGAGCAGAACAGTTTCATCCTTAACTTCAGAACCACTGCCACTACTACCACTACCACCACCACTGGAAGAATGTTGCTAGCAGTGGTGGAGAAATCAGGACTCTGGAGCAGTCAGGACCTGGGAATGCCCACCACCTTGCTTCTCTGTCCCTCCAGTGGCTCCTCAGTGCCCAGGTTAAGTATATGCTTTTTTAGTTTAAAAAAGAACTCAGTAGGTTGAGAATTTTGCACCTATTGTCCCAGGTGCAGTTCTTCCCTCTCCTCCACTCTGCCCACCCTAACCCACTTATAAAAAGCACTCCCTGAGCCCTTACCACGTGCCACCCTCTTCTCCAAGAACCTCATGTGCATTTCCTCATTTAATCTTGAAAACAACCTCTAACAAGGTCAGTGAGGACTCAGGACATAAGACAACCTGTGCTATAACATCCTACAACTCAATGGTGTCCCAAATTTTCTGTTCAAGGAGGTTATGGGGCCACAGAGGAAAGGGATTAAGGATGTATAATGTGGCTAAGAAGAGTCACCTAGGGAGAAAACATTCTCTAAGGCTTTCACAGAGAGCAAAGTGGTCAAGCAATGGCCGTGACTCACCCAGATGGCTAACAACAGTTCTCCAAAGCACTGTACATGGTTTCAAGGTAAATCCTGAGGGAATCTGACTGATCTTGGATGATACAAAAGTTACATGTTTTGCTATGCAGGTCTTGCTTTAACTTGCCTTTAACTACCCAGCAGGAAAATTTAACCATAAGGCATAAAATGTATAGCTAGATTAGTAGGCTGAGCTGTAAAAGGCTTAAATCAGCAGCTTCCGACACTGCCAGTTCTGCCACTAACCCACTGCGATTATGGAATACTGGACTGTGTATACAACGACTTTCTCTTAGCTCAATGAGAAGAAATTTTTGTACCAACAATGATTAGAAAAATTATCATGTCTATATCCTGTGCTCTGAATAACTACTACAAGGACAACGATATGCATTGTATCAATTATTGGAAATGTACTCCTGATGTGTTTTGAAACTGTTGCATTGTTATTTCTTATTAAAAGTAAT
The DNA here is from genome assembly GCA_004027915.1 of Capromys pilorides. NCBI lineage: Eukaryota > Metazoa > Chordata > Mammalia > Rodentia > Capromyidae > Capromys > Capromys pilorides. The sequence continues at coordinate 17,201 of PVKN010001968.1, forward strand.
AATAATAATAATAATAATAATACAACCTCTATCATGGAGGGACTCTCTACCATTTCTATGGTACTGAGGAGGAAACCGAGGCATAGAAAAGCTAAGTACTTGCCCCAAGGTGGCCGGGCTGCCAACAGATTCCAAAAGACAAGTTAGCCTGAGTCCTCCACACCTTGGGCCACATAGCCCACTCTGCGTTGCCTTCAGGGACTGCCTGACCTTTATTCCTATTCTAAGTCCCATCCATGTCACCTACAGCAAACCTGTTTTGCCCCTGCTTCCCAAGTGGAAAGGCCCATCTGCCCCCCACACACACTGTACCCTAGCACCGGACCATTGTCTCCTGCTCTGTTGTACTTGGCCTTTTGTCTCATTAGGTAAAGTATGATCCTCATGGGCATAGCAACTGCCTTTTAAATTGTGTATAACTCTAGAGCTTCTCATGGCACCTGGTCCAGATTAAAGCTACTCAACAGGGAAACTTAGTGAAGGAAGGAATGTATTTCTGGCTGGGATGTTTGTCCCCTAGACGAGTTGCAGGGGAGGGGTAGCCAGTAGTCTGTCTAGAAGAGCCATGGCCATTGTTCTCTGTCTCTTATAGACTAAAAATTTTAAGTCTGAACGAGATGAACCATGCACAGTACTCCGATTAGGGAAATTGGAAGTGCAGGAGGGCCATTCAAGGTTTCATCTAAGAAGCAAGCCAGAGTCCAGACACGAAGGCCCACAGTGGGGACACCTTGCAGTGACAGCGCCCCATGGTGGTGACTATTCATCCAGCACTGTGTGATGCCTCCATCTGCATCAGACTTTTTGAGGAAAGCTTTTCCATGCAGTGTGGTCAGCCGAAATGGTACCTTTAGGGTCTCGACAAAGTTAGCTTCTGTAATTCAGCAAGGTCCAGCAGCTAACCATCCATGCCAGCCCAGGGCAAATGTTTCTCACATTTCTTTTCGATGTGGCATGCTATGGAGGCCTTTGAGTACTCAAATGCAAGAGTCAGCTCTCTCAACAAGGTGCTGTCATAGAGGTTTGCAAAGCCCCTCAGCCACAGAGAGAACACTCCTCTCTCAAGCCACCCCTGGAGCTCCAGTCATGCAGGCAGCAAGGATTAGCATTGCGGGGACCTGAGCATAACCTTCATGGAATAATGTTTTTAGTTCTTACCAAAAGCACACTGGAAAAGATTGTAAGTAAATATCACATTTACTTGGTACTTTCTCTCTAGCCTCCACAGATCCTGTACACACACACACACACACACACACACACACACACACACTTTAAGTTGTAGATAAACGCATCTTCCTAACAATCTTCTGTGTTACAACTTACCATTGTGCTGTGAACTGGCCTTCTGCTGTCAGCAAGGGCCTCTCTGCCTTGGCAGAGTGAAGGAAATTAAGAGGCCAGAAAGGCCCTTGCCTCCAGGGAGTCGCAGGAGCATCTCCTTAGTGAGGGGCCCTCCTCCAGCTTCCCGCAGCTCCATCTGTTTTCTGCACATCCTCACCCTGGCCTGCAGGCTGTCCCTTCCCATCAGATGGCCACCAATCCCTACAGGATGGCAGCAGTAAGCTGGGACTTGCTTTGGGTCTCTCTGTTCCAAGCCTAAAGCTTGAAAGCAGAGGAATTCTGCCTTGGCAATGCCAGCTCGTGTGCAGACTCCACTGTCTCCATCATCCGGGCCTTTCCTTCGCTGTCCTTCATCAAGCCCTGGCATAGAGGGCTGTGCCAAGTGTGTGTCCAACATGGGCCCAGCGGGCGGAGCAGATACACTCGTGAGCAAGCGCCCTTTCTGAGAAACGGATGCAGAAAGAACTGGGGTCACTGTGGCTGGTAGTGAACTTATTCTTTCATATGTATTGATGAATAAGAATGAATCTGTGCGAGATCAAGGGTCCAGAGACTTACATACTGATCCGATTTCCTCGTTTCTCCTCCTTTACTCCCTCTCTTCCTTTCTTTTAGTAGGGGAAGAAGATGAGCATGTGGAATTTGGTGCAGTGGTACATTAAGCATATGCCAGGCTTTCTTGAGCATTAAATGTATCAAGAATCCTCAATTTCGGGTGGGAGGAGAATGGGTTTCTAACTGTCAATCCAGAAGATTCCACTGGTGCTTTTTCTTACTGGGATGTCTCCCTTGGCTTCTAATTTTCTTCTTTCACTGGAACTAAAGCTGCAGAGTTCCAGGCTGAAGAAGTAGCCATCGCTGAGAGTGTGCCTGCCCTGGTCTTCTCTAGAAAGAGGCTCCCAATATGGACCCAACCTTCCCAGTGGACCCTGAGGAGGACACCTGGTCTCCCATCACCCTTACAAACTGCAGAGGCCTTAGCAGTGAATTCAGGGGGTTCTCTCAGGCAGCAGAGAGAGGCCATGTTGATATGGTGGCCTACAGGTGCTCTGCAGGCCTCATCCAACAATGCTACTTCCAGGAATAAAATTACCTTATGGGTGGGTGATATACGCCTGTCATAGAGTTTAGGAACCAGCCTAGATGGTGTCATGATAGGACAGTTTTACAAAAAAGAATGGATGGAAGGGCTGCATGCCCCAGAGATACATACCTAATGATGAGGCTGGCTGGGTTGCTGCCCTTTTTATTTTAGATAGCTACATTGTTTATTATGTTGCTTAGCCAAATTCCACAGTGGACCTGATAGCTGCTATTTGTAGACTGGCTCCTGACTGGGTTATGTGACTTATTTCAGAGTCCAGGGTTTTATGTATGCAGGTCAGAGGCCAGATGCAGCAGGATATTGAAACTCCTAGCACCAGGAAGAACCTGGCAGTGGGGTACGCAAGACCGTAAATCAGAGTCATGATGGGGAGCTGAAGTTCACCCATTTATCATAAATTGGGCTGCAGAAAAGAAAAACAAGTTTCCATTGGTTCTGTTGCTTCCCAAGCCAAACAGCAGCCCGCTGGTGACAGACAAAGTCAGCCCGGGCAGATGTGACATTTATGGAGTGGTTGCTGAGTAACGACAGATCTGTCATTTAGCCCCTCGGTTGTAACACATGAGCGAGCTTTAGTGGAAAACGGGCCCTTTATTAACAATAAGTGCCCCCGATCCAAACTGAAAACATCTTAAAGACTCTAAATTAAGGAGTACCCACTGCTGTTTCAAAAATTACTTCCGCGCTATTTTCTCTCTTGACTAAATGTTTTCTGTTCCTATCCACAATCATTTTTCTACCCCATATTAAAGAAAGAAAAAATCTCCAGTTGTCACTCATCTAGTGTGTGCCAAAAGTCAGGCAAAAGAGAGGAGAGGTGGGAATTAGGAAGCCTTACTTTGACCTTGGATGACCTTTAGGAAGCATCAAGTCCATCCCAGTTCTATGGACAAAAGGTGGTGGACAGTGAATCTAGTGACAGCATCCCTGAAGTCCTGGGTCAAGGTGGCTAAAGGAAGGGGGAGAGTAGTGAACATCTGTCGGATCCTGGGGGAAATGGGCTTCTAGGGCCCCTTGGTTCCTCATGGATTTGAGTTCAGTTTGATAGAACTGTTATCGATTGAGGACCCATTTTGCTCCAAGTGCTTAGTGTGAGGATTTGCTTAATAGTAATGTGAAATTCTCAGGGAATGGATACTGAGCAAGGGTTTGCCACCTGATGCCCATAGAGCCCAGTACTAAGGCTCCCATTTTTGCAAAAATAAATCTGTGTATTGTGTTCTCCGCTGGCAAGGAGGCCAGGACCTGTCCACCCAGATCTGCCTCCCTAGTCTATTGATAGCAAAGGAGTTTACAGCAGGGGAGAGGGGAGAAAATGCATGTTGATTGGGTGGGCAGAGAGGGGATCTTGCAGTCAGAGAGAAGAGGTCATCATGCTTTCTTGCAGGCCTATGTTTCTTTTTAGGGGAGTTATGTTCTGGGGGGCAAGAGGAATGATCAGGGGGTGTTTTGAGCTTGTGAAACCAGAAGGTAATTGACCAGAGGAGCTGGATGCTTCTGTACAAGTCCATTCTTGAAAAGCCAGTTCTAAACTATCCTCAGGTTGACTCTGCAGACTCTTCTAGAAGGACAACTTAGGAACTTTGCATGGAGGAGTTCATGTCCCGTATGTGTTCACCTCAGCCAGTTTCCAAAGGATATATTATCTCTTTTATAAAAACTGCGCTTAATGATTCTGTGCTCCTGGTCACACGGACACCAAGAACCAGGATCTGCCTAACCTCGTGATATTTCTCATAGACCCAACAGATGCGTGACTCATCATGAAGTAATCCTAACATTAACAAGCATTTGCCGGGTAGCAGGCACTGGTACATGCTATGTGACAGCCTTTTGCTCCCCTAATGACTGCCGCAACCCTACTAGGCCAGTGCACTGGTGAGGAGCAGTCTGTAGATGTGGTGCACACAGTTAAATTACTTGTCCAGGGAAACACACCTCTGAAAGGTTCTGCCAGAACTGAGACCCAGGAGCCGGGCTCAGTGGACCCCGTACCCCAGGGTACACTCCGTGTAAGTCACAGATAAGAGACCATGACGGCAAGTGTCATTGATGTTAGAGTGGATCTACGAGGGACCTCAGACTCCCATACCCCCCTTCACCTCAGGCCTGAGAAGGCCTGTCTTAGGATGTGTCTTTATACCAGCTCATCCATTTAAAATTAGTTCCCTAATAGAATGAGCTAAGAGATGAGGTGTTTTCTAAATAGGCCACTGTGAGAGTCTAGTCCTGTCTGACTGACCAACCCTGAAATGTGACTGACTGCAACCTCAAGCCTGGCCATCTCCCTCCCCAGCCTGCTAATTGGTCTAAGGTACCCTGTTCCCCAAGGCCGCCCAGCCATTAGTGAAAGGGCCTTTTCCCTGAGTTCTGAGTCCCCTCGCTTCTCACTGCAGTTCCTTGCTGGGCTTGCCTGGTGACAGATGCACATTGATGAAGAGCTTCAGGGAATTTTTTAAGCCCCTCTGCTCCCCGAAGCGCTATTGAGTGCATCTCATTATCGGGCTCCATTTTCTGGTCTTACACATGCTTCCCTCACACTTAGCCCTATTGTGCCACCGCTTGTCACCTCTCCCAGCCCAGCTTTTAATAATGTAAATCTCCCCACTCTGATGCCACTGATGCTTATTATTTGCTGTCTGGCGCCCCATGAGCTCACCTACTGGCACCTCTAAGAAGGCAGCTGCCCTGGTGCTGGGATAGGCTCCACCCCACCCCTTCTGCTCCACAGCTCTGGAGCTCGCTGTGACCCAGGACCTGGGACACTAATGGGACACTAATGCCCAGAGGAGGGAGTCCCAGTCACTGCAAGGCATTTGGCTTGGACACCTCACTGGAGTGCTTCAAGACTCAGTCTCCTTAGCCTTAAAAGAAGGGTGGTGGTAATGGGAATTATATTCCTTAGTAGGCTGCTATGGGGGAACCAAACAGAAGTTATGTAAATTAGAGAAAGTCCTTTGTAGGCTGCAAGATTTATACAAGCAATAAGGAGCTAGGCCATAGTGCTGATGGTCAAGCAATTGATTTTGTCACCCCAGAGCAGTCACTGGCCCCAAATGGGCTCAGAGTATACCATGGTCTCCCATTGTTTATACCCTCTAAACTTGTCCTTTGGCTCAGGAATGTCACCCTCTGAGTCTTTTTAATAGGACTATGATTATATTTTTTTTCAAAAAAATTTACTTTGGCTTGGTCCTGTAATTAAACCTTGCTCAGAAACTCTGGAGTGCCCTCAGGTGTGGTTTATAATTCTCTGACGGTAACTGTGGCACAAGGGCTTTGTAAGATATATTTAGAACTTCCTGTAAATTCAGGGATTGCAGTCTCCTTGTTCTGCCCTTTATTTCCTGGTAACAGAGCTACAATTATTTGAGACTCTGACACCTTTACCACTTGGAGACATCTCCCCTCGCCACTTCACCACTGGTGCAAAGATCATTACTAGTTGGAATACGATTTCTGTGGATGCCTTTAAAAACTGCTGGGCCCTTTCAATCACACGAAATCATAAATACCTTCCTTTGGGAAAAGTAATTTTACATCATTTATAGAAATTTTACCAGGCAAGTATTTAAACCTTTTCCTTTTATAAAATCTGATTTTAATTGACTTCAGCAGCACCGTCTGTCTGCCCCATCAGGTGAAGCAGCACTTTGGGTAAATAAAAAAGAGAAAGGAAAATCTTATTTATGGAGTTCAGCATGCCAGCAGTGGCTTAGCAATATAATTTTACAATATATTGTTTAAAGAGAAAAGCGTTCTTTTAATAATGGCTGGGAAATTGCACCCTTAACCTTGCAATGAGTTTTCAGAAACTGGTACTTTATCAAAATCTTTTATGATATATTTGTCAGACTGTCATAGCATGGAAAGATGCAGAGGCTTGCCAGATTTCCTGGTGGATCTGAAAGATGAGTGTGTTGAGAAGGAATACTGAAAAATGTGCGCTGTTTAGTTTTCCTGGGTCTCTAATCATCTCACTGAGAGAGGCTGGGCATGTTCCTAAGGTATCTAATGTACCATACGTAGACAGAGCACATCCATCACACTGCCTGGTCAAGAAAGTAGGGGCAGAATAGGAGAAATCCCGCGTTTAGCTTGCATGTGCTGAGAGAAAATTCGCAAGGATTTCTTACCTTCTCAGAAAATATAAGGAGTGCATATATCCTTTAATTTCAGTGGAAGAAGAAGAAAAGTGGTTTGGTTTTTGTCTGATGTGTGTGTGTGTGTGTGTGTGTGTGTGCACGCACACATGTATGTTTTAAATTTTAATATTAAACCTTGGAGAAGGTTTCTGTTGAAACCTTGATTTGATTTAGAAAGTCTATGTTATGCCAATGACCAGAAGAAAATGAGCCCAGCCCTCCCCATCTTCCTACCTTCCTTCTTTCCTTTTTTCTTCCTTTCTTCCTTTCTTCCTTCCCTCCCCCCTCTCTCCTTCCCTCCTTCCTTCCTTCTTTCCTCCCTGCCCTAGAATAATATAGTCAGCCCTTGTAATCAGTTTAGTCCCAGCACCTCCCACAAATACAGAGACCTGTACAGTCAAGTCCCATACAGAAAATGGTGCAGTATCTGCATATAACCCATGGGCATCCTTGTGTGCGCTTTGGAATCATCTCTTGATGAGTTATAATACTTAATACAATGTATATGCTATGTAAATAATTGTTTTACTGTATTGATTAAGGCATCATGACAAGAAAAAATGTAGCATATTTTCAGTATAGACTCAGTTTTTTTCTACATGTGTTCAGTGCACGGTTGGCTGAATCTGAGGGTGCAGAACCCATGGGTGCCCAGGCCGGCTGTGCTGCTTTCTAGCTGTTCGCTGCTATCTGGCTAAGTTTATCTCTTGCCTTCACAGCTGTCCCTCATGGGAGCTAGCACAGTAGGCCCATCTTAGGGATCGGGACATCACACTTGGAGACCCACACAGTGACTCAGCCCCTGGCCTGGGTGATGTCTGGGTTAGATACCAGGCCCGGCCCCAGCTCCGCTGTGGTACGTGCCCATCACCCCTGTAGCTAGAAGGAGGGACTAGCACCTGTTGGAGACAATGAGCTCTCATTATCCCTGGAAGGTTTTCCCTCCTAGCTGAATCCCATCCAAAAACATGTGGAAAGCAGGAATCGCTGCCTGCTCTACCCCAAGGACAGTGCGGCCCTGCTTCTCACCTTCCTCCTTCTCTGCTCAGGTGGAGCCAGGCGTCCCAAGCACCGTCTTCCTTCCGCTCTGCCTTGCTCCCGCGTGGGGCTGAGAGGGCTCAATCAGGACTCCTGCAGCCTGCACTGGCTGTGGGAATTCAGCATCGCCACCACGGCCACTGGCCTCCCTGAGAGGGAACCAGGATCGGGCTGGAGTCAGTCACTAGGGTTAGTCTGTGCTGTCTCTCCTGACCCCTTGGGTTTTAGAATCGCCCCCAACAACCTTATATTTTTGCCCTCTTCCCCACCGTTACGGTGGGAGGGTGTTCACCAACCTATCTTGTTCCCTCTGATTCACCCTAGAGAACTGTTTCCAGATGTGTTTGAGGGACTTGAGAATAGATGTGGATGGCTTTAAGGAAAGAAGATTCTAAGACCGCTGAGATCAAGGCAGAAATGATGCCGACGGGTATTTCTGGCTGGGTCGATCCATCTGCATCTAGACCAGTTTCTACTAAACTGATTATCAGAAGTCAATGTAAAGGAAGTTAAATTTTAAAAGTGCAAAGGAATGGAAAGATACTAGTAGTTGATATAACTCTGTAGCCTGTGACCTTGCAGAAGAAAAAAAGAAAAAGCTCATTGCGCATTGATTGTGGCCAAGACACAGTCAGAGGACCTTTGCTATGGTGTCACAAGGGAGCTCCACCGCGCTGCACTTGGGATGACTCCTCCCCTCCTCCCAGGCCATCTGCACCCTCGGGGTCTTGTTCTGATTGGTGTGGATCCTCCAAATGGTCATTTTGCCCGAAACCCTCCTGAAACTTACAGTTGAACAGAAGCCTTCAACTCCACAGCTTCTGGGTAGAGAAACAAAATAGGCAGTGAGGAGCCTTCCTAGGCCTGCACCATGCGGCCATGCTACGTGCTGGGGACAGTCGGCAATGGCTGCGTGCCTCCAGTGTGAGCAGCGGTAGCGATGGGTGATTATGGGCCCGCCTCTCATTAGCCTCCAATAAAGCTGGGTGGCAGCCAGCAGCCAGCTCCGCATCCAAGGGGTGTTTGTGCTGTTCAGGAGCAAGGCAGCCTCGCCAGTGTCTCACAGTCCCCTTCTGCCTCCCTCTCACGATGGAGGTGCTGAAATGATTAATGAGCAGGACTGAAAGACCACTGCTGCCCAGAGCAACAGCTGTCTTGCACCACCTCTGAATAATTAGACAAATGAGATGAAACGGGGTCCCAAGCAGCAGGGCCTTGGGCATAGAAGTGCCAGTCTCCGCTGGTGTGAATCAAGTAGTCAGAGTCCCCATAGGGACTGTCCTTTTAGCTTCCCAGTCCCCATTCCCCCAGGTCTACCCTTGGCCTTGAGTTAGTGACTGTGTCCCAGATGCTGAGAGCTGAGGAGAAGGCTGCACTTGCTAGGGGCAGCCCAGAGCTTCTACGTGGAGCAGCAGGGAGGGCTAGGGTGGAAGCCCTGTTGCCAAGAACCTCACAGTGTTTGTAACAAAAGCAAGAACTCCTGGCAAGAAGTCTGAGGGACTTTCTTGAGCATAAGTGGTGTCTCCTAAGCTCTTTAATTATAGAGGATTAAGCGGGAAGTGGAGTGCTGGACTAAATGAATAACGACACAAAGGAGGCAAAGCAGAAAAACCCAAAGCAGAAAAATCCTTCCTTCCTTATTGAAATAAATGGTGAAGGAAAGAGTGGAGTGTGACCTTTCCCCCTGCTCCAAGTTCGAGGGGTTTTAAGGGAACTGCGTGTCTCCTGGGCCAGACCCAAGGCTGGAATCTTCAGCCGGTCTGCAGAAAACCAACCTCAGGCCTGGTGCTTCATTAGGATGCAGGAGTGGTCCACTCACAATAATGGCTCGCTAATTCTGCTCCTTCCTCCTGGCTTCTCTTTGTGGCATAGCTCATATTTTACATTCAGCACTTTAAGTCACTCAGGAGTGGCATGCAAAATTGTGAGAAAGGCAGTGGGCCGTGTGGTTCCATCAGTTCTGCCTGGCATCACATCATTCTTGACCTGTGCTGTGCCCTGCTTGGCTAAGGAGAGTCACTTAGACAGAGCCCAGAGGCCCCAGCCACCTCCTCAAAGTAGCAGTGGGAATTGCAGCTCATATACCCCCTCCTGTGTCACTGGAGCATAGAGATAGAGAGAAACACAACCAGAAGCAGATGACAGAGTCTCATTGAACAAGAAAGAAAGGAGAGTGGATTGTGCAGTGTCCAGCGGCTGTGAGAGTCCACTTTTTCCTAGAGGGAACTTTGCCAGGCCCAATTCTTAATAACCACCCTTACCTCTAGTGATCCTCTGTAGTATCTTGCTTGTGATTCATGGTAATCAGAGTTCAAGGGAGGGAATTCTAAAAGCTTATCATGAATACCACCATTGGAAAATACTAGGGCAGCAGTACCCAAAGGGAGAGAAGGAAGGGAGGAGGGAGGAGGGAGGAAGCAAACAGGAATTGAGCACCACCTTGTCTGCAGTACTCTGTTCAGCACCTCTCATGTCAACTCACTGAATTCTCCCAACAGTCCCCTATGACAGTCATAATTATTCCTGTTATACAGATGAGAAGACTGAGGCTGTAAGCTCAACTATTTGTGGTAGGCAGCCCTTGGTATGATGGGAAAAGTATAGGCTTTTGAGGTGGATCAGAACCCAGCCTTACCACCCACTGATCCACTGATTCAGGGCAAGTTATGTGCATTTGTTTCCTACTCTGTAGAATCTGGACAAGTGTGCCTACATGCTGGATTATGGGAGGATAAAATGAGATAATGTAGCTTTGGCACACAATGGACCCTCAGAAAATGGCAAGTATCGTTCTATGACCTCACAGTGGGAGTGCCAAGCTCGGCACTGTGAGAAGCAGCTTCCTCCTGCCTTGGGCACGCTCTGCCGTGACACCTGACCTCCAGGTCCACACCGGAGTGATTGCCCTGTATGGACAGGCACAGCCAGGCACGGTGCTAGATACCTAACAAGCGTGATGGCCTTGGAATTCTTCATGTCGCAGCCTTGGGCACTGCCAGTGAGTCACCATGCCTCTGCAGACAGAGCTGAGATCAGCGGGAGGGTGATTTCACTTCCCTAGGCACAACGTATAATGTTCTCTGAACACGGCACATGGTTGAGATACTTCTTCAGCAACCCCTTCCCCAAAATTTGCAAGGTGGATATCTCATCACGCCTGACAACTGATTAGGCAGCGAGGTCACAAGTTTAAAAATAATCCTTGTGCATACCTTCACAGTTTGCCTGATTACATGCCTGAAATTATGCCTCTGCATCTGCATGTCCGTGACCCTATGCATTGTGTCTTCACACCCCTCGTGCCTGGCACTGAACTGCCACACAGTAGGTATTCAAGGAAGTCCCCATGCCGTGCCACAGTGACCGAGCATCAGAGAGCTGGTGTAGGGTAGATGCTGTCCTCTGCTCAGGGCTGCAGCGTCCAGACCTCCCGGTGGCTTCCCCTCGGCTGCTGTCCACTGCAGGACCCCGAGGCAAGCTGGGTAATTCTGTGAGCACCATGCTTAGCCATGGGACTGCACTTAGTCGTTTGTGACCACTGTGGGTGTGTTTGTTCAGTGACTCAGAAGGTGGGTTAAAGGGCATGAGTCCTGTCATCTACCGAGATGCGCTGTCATCCCCAAAATGACGACTTCTCTGGGTTCACTAATGGCATCCCAGATACCACTGCAGGCCAGTCTTTTAGCACTATTGCCCCTTGGAATGCATTTCAAATGCTGGCTATTAACAACAGACCCCCTCACAGACCCTTAATGATGACACTAATAACTGTGGATTTTTGTCACCCAGAGTCCTGATGAGCCAAGAAGGGAAGTAAATTATGGCACTAACTTTTATGTGCATGGTTTATTGATCTTCGAGTTTCCAGGGGACTACACCAGCTCCTGTAGCCTGACAGGCCAGATTAGCTTTTCATCTATGTAATTGGGCCACTAGAGCACAGTTAATTTTTAATTTATATTAATAGAAAGACAAAGAACATGATGTGCTATCTCTGTATTAAGATAATGAACATATCAAAATATTCTACCTGGTAATTATGAATAAATCATCTTTCACCTGACCCAGCAATGATTTAGGTTACTAATTTATCGAGATTTTCATCATAATGTATCATGAAATGGTTCAGTGCTGTGTATTTATATCATCTATGGATCTGAGAGTGCTCCACCATCCGCTCTCCGGCTGCCCTAATACATGTCATTTCCTGCCTTAACAGGTCAAAGTCATGCTTCGCATTTGTTCCACTTTGGCTCGTGATACCTCAGAATCCAGCTCTTTCTTAAAGGTGGACCCACGGAAGAAGCAGATCACTTTGTATGATCCCCTGACGTGTGGAGGTCAGAATGCCTTTCAGAAAAGAAGTAACCAGGTTCCTCCTAAGATGTTTGCCTTTGATGCAGTTTTTCCACAGGATGCTTCTCAGGTGAGTATAACAGCTCAGGCAGGGTTGACAAAAGAGAGTCTGCTTTTTCTGTAGACCTGTGAGCCGTTGTCCTCTGAGTACTATCCCTCTATCCATAATTATCTTGAGCTCCATCAAATAGCCCTGTCCTTCTGAGCTACTGGAATAGTGCTGGGGGGAGGGGAGGCACTGTGCCTGGATTTCAGCGAAGCATATTCCTGAGGAGAAGGCAGAACAGGCAGTCAGAAGCAAGAAGACAGCAGGCAGAACTAGAGGTTATGGGGACAGCTATAGCTATGTGGTCTGGCCTTATATACTAGTTAGATAAATACATATCAATTAGCTGTTGCTGCTTTACACACCACCTTCCAGTTCAGTGCTTAAAACAGTAGACATTTGTATTGCTCATGGCTCAGCCAACTCATTCTAGCTTGGCTCTGTGATATGCCATGGGTTGTGTACGCATCTCTGAGGCTCTAGGTGGATGCTGTCACATGGTTAGAGACTGGCTGGCTATAAGCTGGTCTAGAACAACATCAGCTTGGTCAGCTGATATCTCTTTCAGGCTAGCTTGTACTTGATCCCGTGGCATTGCCCAGGACTTAAGCAAGAGGCCTCTCAAGGCCAAGGCCCAGCTCTGATAGCAGAGTAACTTCTGCATTCTATTGACCCAGATTCAAGAAGTGTGGGGAAGGTCCTTTTGATTAGATGAGTGGCAAAGTCACACTGCAAGAAGCATGTACACAAAGCAGGGTGGAGACAGTGGGACACTGCTAATCATCTACTGATGTAATTTTGGGAGGACTTGGGATCTGTGGTATTAAGATTTCTGGACCTCAGGTATCCAAATAATGGCAGGCTGAAACTACACATTTCAGTGAATGTGGTCCTCTAAAGGGGCAGAAATCAAGGGTTGCTCCTTCAGGAGACTTGTTTTGGTTTATGTCTAGTTGTCCCCCCAAAGCCTCATGCAATCATGGGGCAGGGACTTCTAGAATCATGATCCACTGGGATTATGTGTTTTAGTATTGATGGGACTATGGATCTGAGTACTGCTGGGATTACTTAACTCCTGTTCCACTGGGATTATGTGTTTTAGTACTGATGGGACTATGGGTCTGAGTACTGCTGGGATTACTTAACTCTTGATCCACTGGGATTATGTTTTAGTACTGATGGGGTTATCGGTCTGAGTATGGCTGGGATTATGGGTGTGGCTTAAGGTGGATAGGTTGAGGCAGAGAGCCTGAATGTAATATAAAGAGAGACAGAGAGACAGACGCTCGCTGTTGCTCCCTGTGCCTTGGTTGTTCTGTTGCCTCTGCCGCAATTGTTGCTGTTCCACCACCATGAACTGGATGCTCTCTGCCCTGTTCCACTCAGTTTTGGGCCAGCCAAATATAGACTGAAACTTACAGCAACTGTGAGCTAAATAAACCTTCCCTTCCTTTATTTTGAGTGCCAGGTATTTGTCCAAGCAACAAGTAAAAGTAACTAAGACCAAGACTAAGGACTGCCGGCATGGCAAGAGTGTCAGACCGATTGACTGCAAAAATGACTACACAAGCCAGGGCTGGGAGGTAGCTTAGTGGGAGATCATGTGTGTGTCATCTTTAAGGCCCTGGGTTCAATCCACAGCACCAAAAATAAACACAGATATGCATAAAGAGATAACCCAGGGCCCCTGCATGTAGTGGTCTGCTTTGCCTGCTTTGTGGTATCATATACCTGTTCCTTTCTCATAAATTGAGGTTAGCATGGTACCAAATAGCCTATAGCTGAATCTGAGAATGGCAGTACCAATGTTACCATTTGAGATCTGTTAATTGCTTCCATGTTGTGCCTGAGTATAGAATGTAGTGATGTCCACAGGATTCCCTATATCAGACCACAGACATAGAGAGCATGTTATAGGCTCCATTCATTAAGAAGGTGAGCATGTGGTTTCCCCAAAGAGCTGGCCCAGAAAAGGGAAAGTACTTTATGAACAGGTTCTGTGGTTTCTCTGTTCATTTCAGTTCTTGTGCTGTACCACCCAACGGGCCCAGTAGTTTAAACCTGATATTGGGTCTAGTAAACAGCCTACAAATAATTTAATTAACACAATTAAAACTTTCTAGAAGCAAATATTGGTAAATTGTGGAATTCCAAAGCAAACCCTAAATTAAGCATAGATACTAATGAATTTTAGATTTATTCTTTAAAAAGGAACCATTTCTGTTGCTAGTCTGTGCTTACATTTTGCACTTGGTTCCTGAGCTCAGTGTGCTCACAATTACAGTCTCACTCATTTAAAAATGTTTTCATTTGTTCAGATGTCCAGTGTTCTAAGTTCCATATAAATTTGCAGTTTTCAAGAAGTTTCATAAAAGTCACCCAGTTGATTCCTCCTAGAAGTCTGTGGGAAGGAAGAATTTTATTGTATTTTCACATGATAAAAAAAGGGAGCGGAGACATGAAGAGTTAAGTCCCTAGCTTGCATTCCCTCCCCTGACCACATGTCATCCCTGGATTCTCCTAGGAACCTTTCTGCATCCTCCTCAGGACGGTGTACCTCTGACCTCCTGTTACTTTATCCACTATTTTCCAGCAGTGGATCCTTGGGCGAGTCACTCACTCAACCTCTCAGGGCCTCCACGTCCTCATCTTTCCAGGAGGAAATAGGCAAAAGTCGCCTCTCTGAGTTGTTATGATTTGTAGAGTGGACATGCATGAAGTTCCTAAAACAAAGACAGGAACATAGCAAATGATTAATAAATATTAGTTAGATCAATAAATGTTACTTTATCATTATGTCATCAGTATTATATATTAATATTGGGCTCCAGGGCATGGCCAGCTCAGCTGCACAGGGTGAGCACCTTTGAGCCTCCACCCTTTGAGGAGAAAGGATTTTACTCTCAGGTCCTGGTCTGTGGAGCCGCAGCCACCAGGCAGGTGTGAGCTGTGCTTTCCTGCCTGTGCCAAAGCCCATCAGAGTCCCACAGCTCAGCAATGATTAGAACAGTGCTTGTCACTCCTTGTGATCTTTAAGTGGCCTCAGAAGCCACTAGGTGCCCACTTTCATGACAGACTCCTGCTGGGTCCTCCTAAGGCAGGAGTGGTGGGGAGGACTCCACGCTGGTAGATCTGGCACTGACCAAGAAGGCTTCTCGCTTCTCTGGGACCCCAGGAGAGACAGCAAGTAGCTTCCAGGGGCCACGCCAGCCCCTGAGAAACACCAGCGAACAGAACACTGACCACTCCTCCTGACAGGTAGTCTGACAGGGACTGCAAGAGTTCACTCCTGTGTCCCCCATCCCCTGTAGGTGACTCAGTGGAGGCAGCGTGGGCGGTGCACAACAAGGATCTTCCTTGGTAACATCAGACTCTAATCCTTTCTTCTCTGTGTGACTCAAGGTGCGCTTCCTGTCCATGGAAGCCAGTTCATAGGTTCATTGGGCCATCGTGTCTCCCTGCTTTGCAGAGATGCGTCTGGAAGGTTCTACCAAGATTCTCCAGCCACTGCCTCAGGCCTTAATATGCCCCTTGCCTGGGTCCTGGAGGCTGTGAAAGATCCTGTGGTCCCCCCAATAACCCTGTCTTGCCATCCTGTGAGGAGCCCCAGCAGAGTTGCTGAGAGGACCACCCTGTAACAATTCGCGATTGTTGGGAGTGTGGTTTTTCAATTTCAGTTTGGGAGAGAAAATTGATTTCCAAATACTTAGGTTCATTGTGCTGCTGAAACCTGCAGCTGAATAACTACATTCATCACTGAGGCAGCCGGTCCAGATGCCCACCGGGAGGCCCCTTGCTCTCAGGGCTACGGAGGCCCAGAGTCTGCACGGCTCTCAACACTTCCTTAGGCTCAGCCCCGAAACAGAAATGAAGGCAACAGGATGCAGAATAATTTCGTCCTCCTGCTGCTGTGAAAGTCTCAGATGCTAAGCAGGAGACATTTCCCAGATCTCCCGGTCTGCTCCACAAAATTCACCGAATCCCTATTATTTGCAGAGCTCTATATCCATGGATGCTGAGGAGGGATACAAGACACCCCCACAGCCTGTGGCTCCTAAGGACTTAATAACCAGGTTGGGGATGAGACTCACACAGGCTAGCGAAGGCCCATTAATCGCCACCTACTGACAAGTGGTTGAGATTATATATACTGAGTAAATATGTAGGGGAAAAAAAAAAAAGAAAAGCCTGGTTTAGAAAAAAGGAGGACATAAAATGAAACGGTAAAGACAGGAGGGAAAAGCATCACAAACCTCCTACTTACGTTAGAACTGCGATGTTTCTCAAGGCCCCTGTCCTGCTGTGGAACATTACCTTTATCCCTTGGCTAGTCTCACCTGGCGCATAGACTCCTGTGTGTGTGTGTGTGTGTGTGTGTGTGTGTGTGTCTGTGTGTCTGTGTGCTGGGTGTGTCTGTGTGCTGGGTGTGCATGTGCACGTGTGTGTGTGTGAAGGAAAGCTCTGATTAGCAGAGCACAAGTAGACAATTGCAAGGCCTTGTCCAAGAGCCCAGTGCAGCAGATGAGGGAAGGAGTGTGATCTGTGAAAACACCCTGTGTGCCCGCTGCAGCGTGCACCTGCCTGCTTGGCACCATGTGGGACCTTCTCAGCTAACATGGGCAGTACCCAGGCTTGCAAGGGGCAGAAGGTATCTGAGGTCCGGTGCTCCATCTGAGAACGTGGTGACTCTGGGATCCTAAGCCACTCCAAGGCAGGCTCACCTGTGCGCAGTTAATGGTGACTCAGCTGTGCAACCCGTTCACCGCTCATGTCTCCTCTTCTATCTGGCAGGCGGAAGTATGTGCTGGGACCGTGGCAGAGGTGATCCAGTCGGTGGTCAATGGGGCAGATGGCTGCGTGTTCTGTTTCGGTCATGCCAAGCTGGGTTAGTGAGAGCTGTGCTTCTTCCTCCTGCTTGTCAGCTTCCCCATCTCCCCATCATGCTTCCGCCCCAGACCCAGAGGCACAAGACGAGAGGCAGGGCTAAGATTCTGAGGTACCGAACTGCACGGTTATGAAAAGCCCAGGCTGTGTGTTGTAAGTGGACACCATGCACGCTGGACAGACTTCAAGTACAAGATAAACGGGAGGGGTGAGGTTGTTCTGGGTCGGGAACAGTCAGGTCCGGACCTGGGAAACATCCCTTGGTCCAGGTCAGAGTTGAGCCTAGAAAGCAAGCAGGAAAACATACATTTCCTAAACAGGGGCTCTTTGGGAAGCAGAGGAGGCTACCTGTCCCCATCCTAAGAGGATTTGGGTTGGTGATGGAGCCAGTGGAAAAGTAAGAAGAGCAACCTCCAAACCCCCAGGCACCACCAAGACCTGCCTGGGGGAAGCAGGTAAAGCTGTCTCTACTGCCCAGTTACACTGAAGTGCTGCCACAGATCCTGCGCTGATGCAGCTGGGAAAGCAGGTGGTGAGACACGCACACCATGGCTTGATGAAGCCCTCTCACTGCTCTTCCTCCTAACCCCCTAAACACCCCGCTGGCTGGCAGTTTGCCACATGTGCCTGAGAAGCTAGCACTGTAAGTCTGAAGTGTCCCCTGGCAGAGACTACACCAGAGTTCTTGCGTGGGACCCAAAGGCCAGTTCTCAGCCAGGACAGAAAGTCCATGGCATCTCTCTGTCTCTTCCTTCTCCCCCACCATTTCCTTCTCTTCTTGATCTCAGATCAAAGCAGTGATCCAAATTTTAATGGAATTTGCCTGTGCTATAAAAATGTATACAGCATTTAACTTGAGAAAGAATATAAAGTGTGAGTATGTGGATTTAATCTGTGGGGTGGCTATAAAAAGCACAGTGATTGTGATGAAAAGTCCCTGCCTTCCCACTCTGTGTAGAACAGTTGCAGACACAGGGTAGCCTGGATTTCATCTCGTCATTTGTTTGGGCTCTCACATTCTGTGATGTAGCCATCTCATCACTAAGGCTAGTAAAGGCTTCATTTTTTTTTTTAATCAATGTCAACTGCTTCCTGGTTTTGTTTTTTTTTTTTTTTTTAACTTGGCTTCACATTTTCTTCCCTTTCACCCACTTCCCTGTGCCTTTCTGTCATCTGTGTGCCTGACTCTCTAAGATGATGTCATGACTCTCCAACCTCTCTCTGTTCTTCCCTTCCCCTTGCAGGAAAATCCTACACCATGATTGGGAAGGATGACTCCATGCAGAACCTGGGCATCATCCCCTGCGCCATCTCTTGGCTCTTCAAACTGATCAATGAACGCAAAGAAAAGACTGGGGCCCGTTTCTCCGTCCGCATCTCAGCTGTGGAGGTGTGGGGGAAAGACGAGAACCTGCGGGATCTGCTGTCTGAGGTGGCCACAGGCAGCCTGCAGGACGGCCAGTCCCCAGGCGTGTACCTCTGCGAAGACCCCATCTGCGGCACACAGGTGATTGATTACGAGCGTGGCCTGCCGGAGCAGCCCATCCCTACCTTGCAGGCTGAGGCAGCGGAGCCATGCAAACACAGAGGCGTACGAGTGTTTACTTTAAAGTGGACTAGAACTTTATGGCCTGCAGCTGTGGGGCCATCTGCTCGCCCAACCTAAATATTTGTACCTGGAATCTAATTGACAATGAGCAGGAGCCACAATTGTCATAGCATTTGGGGAGGAACTGAATTCACTTACTTGATGCCCCCCCTCCAAAAGGCACAATCTTTCTTTTGTTTAACAACAAACTGCAATATTTACTGCTCTGCACAAATAGCTTCAGCCATTACTTGGACTGTTTATGGCTCTATAAACTGTGTTTCTGGCACTAGTTTACAGCCGGATTAACAGTGCTGTAGGAAAAACTAATAACCACTTTCTAATTAGAACCATGATATAATTGCTGGAGCTGTGTAAGCCAAAAGAAGCTCTAGTTTGCTTTTCCAAGTTGTCGCACCTCTTATGGTGCTCTTTCCTTTGCTCTTTAACAGTAGGTACAGTATGGAGTTGGCAGCCCCTTGTTCAGAGCTGGGACAAACAATCTGCCCAGTGTCCTGTGATAGGCCTTATTTTCTGCTTTTGCAAGAGGTATCCTTTTTTTCAGCTAGGAGTTCAGATTGCTAAGCACCTGCTCCATCCCACCTGGATCGTTTGCTAAAGTGAGGATGCCACTATCCTATCCATCCGCCCAACCCAACAGCACATAGCGTCTGCTTAGAACACCTCTGTGCTCGCATTTTTCTTTCAAAGCTTCCTTAGTCTGCTTCATACTTCTCTGGAGGATGTGCTCAAACACATGATTGCTGTGCCATCCTTCTCAGGAGTTTCTGATTCAGCAGCAGGGCTGGGCTAGAGCCCTCAAATCTGCATCTCTAACAAGCTCTGTGTCACTACAGCTAGTCCAGGGAGCACCCTTGTGAACCACTGTCACGTAATGCTATCTACACAGCCCCAGGGACGGAGACCCTAGTACTCTGCCACGCTGCTACTCACACATGAGTTAACTCTTAGGAGTCCATCAACAAAGTTCTACTTAGTCACCTAAGTGGAAGATCTGGTTAGTGGAAGGTGAAGAAAAAGATGAAAAGTTCAGCATCCACACTGTATTAGTTTTTCTAGTTGAACACATTTTTAAGTCATTTGGTTTACTGTATAAATACAAAAGCATGCACACGATACAAACTGTCTTTGAAGTTCAAGGATTGTGATGGTTTTAGGCTCCAACTATTGGCTGTCATAGTTCAATACTATAGGTGTAGAGTCTGACTAGAAATTTGTCAGAGTTTGTACCAACCCTAAGGCATCCTGCAAATCAGTTCTTTGAACAAATCATGTTTCTTCTCTCCAGCTAGCCTAAGTGCTGGCCAAATTCCATTAATACGATTGTTTCATTTCAGGCTTACTGCAATTGCTAAAGGTTCTTATAAAACTGAGACCCACTACATGTTCTGTAATAAATTATTGAGTATGCTATGAATGAGAATCCAGGAACTGAAGGTAAAAATGGATATCTCTTAAACACAGATGAGATTTTCAAGTATCTTGTATATTCGAGCTTGTCTTTTACATGGAAAAGGTGTTCTTTGTTCATAACTCTGTTAGTAAAGGTAGTCTCCGATTAGTTTTAAATTAAATAACTGAAGAGTTAGGAGTCAGGTGAAGGCTAACCAAGTTTTATTTTTTCAAAAAATAACTTCTTTGGCACACCAGTGCTGTGAGATCTCATCACATTTTGCAGCCTACACCTCTTCAAACAATCTAATTGCTGAGATCAAGACGCAGTCCTATCCCACATGTTTTCCGGGGTGAATGGATCATGCAGGCTGTCTGTTTTGCAGCCTCTGCAGAGATGAGTGCAGGCCATCTGCTCTCATTGATCACTCAGTACAGCCATTTGCTGTTCACACCTGCTATTTACAGATTCTACTGTAAAATAGGTAAAAAAAAAAAACCGGGCTGGATCCAGTAAGTGTGCTCAATCTCAATTTTTAGAAATGAGTTAATTAGGCTAAGCATTGCATGTGACCTGGTCCCAGAAGGACTTCTGGCCTTAGCAAGGCACATGGCTTCATTGTGCAGAATGAATAGGCAGCCACATCAAGCCGTTAGCACCCAGGCGTGAGTGACAGACAAGCCCCCCTCCGCCTGCAGCCTCACCCCCTGGCTTTCTGTCTTTTAGCTGCAGAACCAGAGCGAGCTGCGGGCCCCCACTGCAGAGAAGGCCGCCTTCTTCCTGGACGCCGCCATTGCCTCGCGCAGGAGCAGCCAGCAGGACTGCGACGAGGAGGACCACCGCAACTCCCACATGCTCTTCACGCTACACATCTACCAGTACCGGATGGAGAAGAGTGGGAAAGGCGGAAGTAAGTCAGCCCGGCCCACGCTGGCACGCGCTCCCATCTCCGGCGGCCTTGACCTTTTCTTAATAGAATATCATTGCATTGACATAAAGTTCCATGCTTTGTAATTTTACATCATTGTAGCATCTGAGCTGAAGTTCACTTCTGAATCATCCAAAGGCAAACGACTCTGTTTGTTAAGGCTAACTTACAAACACAACTGCCATGGGTATGGGGAACAGTAGACTTACAAGAGAAAAGCAACTGCTAAGTGGTATCTTTCTGTTCACAAACCCTGAAATTCCTCATCAGGAAAAGCCAAGATTCAGCCAACCCAGCACCCTGGCATGTGCCATCCATCATTAGCTTGAGTCCCCTCTGGGACCTCGACAGTCATGTTTGCTAAATGGTCTATAAGTCAGACTTTGACGTTGGGTGCTGGCTGCCTCCCCCAAGTGGCTGCCATCGGAGAAGTGTCACTGTGTCCAAGCTGCACTGCCAGCCCTGGGCTCTGTGGCTCAGTCTCCTCTTGGCTGTCTTGTGAAAGTCGGCACTGGCTTGGCGCAGTTCTCCATCCTTGGTTATGTCTTCACTCGGGCAGTTCCAGTATTACTGGGGTGGTGCTGGGGACCTGGGACCATGGGCGATGTATTCTGCGCCCTCACTCGGCTTTCCAAAGTGAGCTGTGGGCCACATTGTCGGGCTGGGATAGGGTGTGAAGAAGGGGTTCTTCTGCATCTCTTAAATCCACTTCTGCAGGCTTTCAAAACCCAGGCAGCTAGCACACAGAATCATCCTCCCAGGAACAGTGGGCGCCATAAAGGAAGTTAGGAGAGTAACCATGGCCTAGAAAGTATAAAACCAATTAACAAAAACAAATGCAATCAACTAATCTATTCTATTGCATCCTGGAAATAAGCTACCTTCCTGTTTCTATAGACAGACAGACCCCCCCAGTTTCTCCCCAGTCTCCTGTTGCCCAGAAGACCTGAGAGCCCAGACTCTTGGAAATAGCTCATTAGGGCTTCTGTCCTGTTTCCCCCCTCCCCCGTGGAAGCCCACCCTCAGTGCCTCTGTTGACCGGTGGCCTGCCATCGTTCCTCCTCTTCAGTTGAATTTTACCCTCTGAGTTCTGGAGGTGTGATTTACAAACAGTGAAATACACTCTTGGATGAGTTCTGGCAGATCTGCATGATTATGAGCACCACAACTGTCCGAAACACGGAATGAGGCAAAGTTCCCTTCCACCCTCTGTAGTTGGTCACTTCTCCTGCCTCTGGCCCTGGCGACCACTGACCTCATTTCTGTCCTTTTGCCCTTACCCCGATATCGTATGAATGGAATCATGAGATCCATGCATGGCCTTTTGTGCCTGGCTGTTTTTACTCAGTCATCTCCCATGGTGCCTGCTCTTCAGTTTTGACTGCCCCTCCCTCCATCCCCGGGAGGGAATGAAAATACCTCCTCATGGGGCTGGAGGGCTGCTCATCAGGGCTGCCCTTTTGTAGCCACTACTGTCTCCCTACTTGTGGTCTGTTGGGCACCCTGGGGAATGCTCCCCTTTAGCAGAAGACCAGATGTCTCTTGATAAACCACATTGGTGAGATGGTTTGACAGGGGACAAAAAACCCAGTGGGGTTCTTTCTGGGAAACTTAATTCTTAAAAAGAGTTCACCCCATGTAGAGCACTTCCGTTTACACGAACATTTTATGGAAGCAAATAACGGATTAGGAGAAGGATAAGAAGATCCAGACCTTAAAAGTGCGCAGCAGATTTATATTCACATTTCTCCTGAGGATCTTGCAGCAGGCTCTAAATCCTGCCCCCATTGTTTAATCCTGGTTAATGTCTTCGTAGAGTGAATGTAAAAGTCTGAAAATTGTTTATTTTATTCGTTCAAACAGCTGTCAATAATAATAACCATCGCTGCCAGCAGCGGATTCTAGGTCTTTCTGCAAAGGGTAACATAAAAGACCAGAATCTTGAGCCAAATGGCCCCCAAGTGGCACTGAGCAGAAAAATTCAGAGAGTGGGACAATCTCTTCCTCCTTGCAGGTTGCAAACCAAAGTCAGAACAGCTCTTCAGGTTTTCACTTTTATTTCTTAGTTCTGCTTTCAATTTGGAATCTCAAAACAGAGAAATCATGAAAAGAAGGAAACCATTAAAGTACCTCAAACAGAAGACCCTGAAATTCAGCTTCCATGAAAGTTTAATTGAGGATACTTCCCGAGCCCAACAATATACTCTACATAATGAAGCGTGAGCATTTATTAAATATTTGACATTAAACTCATCTTCCTATTTTTAACTTGTGAAACAGAAATGCTTTGAAATAATAAATTCAGGTTAAAGGAAAACATACACACCACTAATGGCTTCTACAGTCTTTTTTAGGTGCCTCTAAATGTTGTAGAGGTTAAGAGAGACAGGGCAGGTGTGCAGCTACGAGATACCCCCAGTCCTGAACCTGGGGCATGTTTCCCACCTGCTGGGCCACCTGGCTTTTGTAGGGGAGGGAGCCACACCAGGAAAAGCATAGCCTCTCAGCCCATAGGTTGTTTGACTTTAGGGAATTTATGTATTTAAAATATGGTGAGAAGATGTAGGGTGTTATTTAAAAATGGAACTTCTGCTTACTTAGATATAAGTAATCCTGTGGGCTTGGCAGCCAGAACTTAATTAAGGGAAAGTTTATTAATTAGTCACTCGTCAGGGAAGCAGGCAACAGAACTCACTGCTGTTGCCCAACTGGTGGGAGCTTAGATGATGGATTCAAAGGTCTCTGTTACAACAACTAAATATACCGTGTATATGTGCTCCCACGTCACACACCCATATGCCCACTTTCTGCACACATACACGCATAAAGCTAAACAGACAAATGTGTGAAACATTTGTGGTCAAGATAGAAAAGAACATTCTTTGTTTATGTTATCACTCCTTTTGCAGATAGCACTAGGTTAAGCTCAAAATAGCTCCCTAGTTTCCAATATCTTTGGAACATTAGTAGGTCTGATTCTTTACCCATCATAGATGCCTTCCCCTGCTAAATCTGTCGTGAATTGAAAGCCTCCTTGGGAGTTCCAGCGTTGGGGAAGAGACTCCGAATGATGGGAGAGCTGCTGCTCATAACGGTGTGTGGATTTGGGATTTAAGACAAGACACGGTGGTGCTGTGCTTGGCAAGGATGCAGAGCTCTTGATGGTCTTTAAAAGCATGACACTGAGTCACCTCAGTCTGTAAGCGGTCATGGCTCAGAGTGCAGAATAGACTTGCCTCTGATTTATTTGTTCACCTGGCTGACTCCAGGGGTGGCCGTGTTAGCTAGCTGGGCTGAGTGTACATGTGTGTACACAGGAACATGTGTAGGAGCTCTTGGTATGTGTCCACGTCTGCGCTCACCTGCTCACCAGTCTCAGCAGACCATTTCCTTCATCTCAGTTTTGTTTTGACAGTGAACCAGCTTTACTTCCATGTCATGGAATAAATCAAGTCAGCCACAAGCCACTGAAGGCTGTGCATCTGATGTGGTTCTAAAGATCCATTATTTGGGTGGGGGGAGATGTGAGGGAATGGCTCTAGGGAAGACCTTGGCGCCGAGCTTGGTCACTGCCTGACCCCAGACAGTGAGTAAGTCCAACTGCTGTGGGCTCTCATTTCCCTCCTGGTCATTAATGAGGTGACCGCTTATTACTTTCAGATTTTTATAACACTGTTTTTGAAAACTTGGCCAGGAGACCAAACATTGTGGCTTTGGCCTCCCATTGCACCCTCATCCACAGCAGCAGTGCCCAGTCTTCGTCTGAAGCCCCCTGCCCTGGCCAACCATTCCCAGCAGACAGTCAGCTTCCTGACTCCTGAGAAAACAGAAGGAACCTGGTACCTTCCCTCGGCTGCCCATCTTTTAGCTCCAAATGTCCTTGTTTCTGTGCCTGGATTTTTCCTGCTCCTTCCCATTAGCCAGGCTCCTCTCCTTGCCTTCTGTTCTCCTGTTCTCATTTTCCTTCTCTGGACCTCACTAGTTGATACCCTTGTAGTTGTCTCTCAAGCGTATACATTTCTAATCTCTCCTCTACCACCAAAGTCAGGGTTACCTCAGCTTGGGAAGAAGAGCAGGACAGAAGGGAAGAAGAAAGAAACAATGGTCAGATCGCAGCCGTCCAGATTCACCCCCCTGTTATCTTTCTCCTTTGAGTCCTATAGCAGCATGAAGGGTGTTATGCGTTTGCCTGAGCTTGCTGTATATGGTCCTCCTTCGCATGCCTGTGTGAGCCCTATTAAACTACACAGTCCCAGAGGCAGAGATCCTTGCTACCCCACCCGCTATGGTCCCCACAGCTCCAACACATTAGGTTAAGTACAGTGGAACATTGCTCTGTTGCCTCGTATCACTTGTTTCAGGATGCGAAAGGCCACCTGGTTCTTTTTCATGTAAGCAGATGGTTGAATAAGCCCGCTGATGCCAGGCAGTCAGGATCACTGAAAAAGTTGTTACAGATAGAAATCTTACATAATGATACAGCCATGTCAGAGGGGTGGTGACTTAAACGTGTAGGTGTGCATCAGTCTGATGGCAGAGCGCTACGGCTTTCTCTTGCAGATGAGCTTTCAACCGAAGGTCTGACTCTCGTGAACCGTGCTCAGGCTAATAGTCTAGGTTTGGCTTTAAATTTTTTCAAAGAGGCTTAAGAACTTAAGATACTTATGCCGCCAGTGAATATAGAGTCCTCTGGTCCCTTAGTTTTTCCACTTTATACTTTCTCATGCACACCTACTTCAGTGTCATTTTTAAATTCATTTTTATTACAGTTTTCAGAAGCATTGGGTCTAGCTTTACTAGAAGTACTGATTGCAAAATTGTGTTGTTGGTTTACATGGCATTTTGTTATATTTTGACTTATACTTAAATACACACAGTAGAGACAGGCTTAAGAGGAAGCACAGTTGACCTGTGGATAAGTAGACAGCTCAGTTTTGGACCAGACGTGCATAGATCAACCAGCCCTGGCCGTGAGCATGCAGTGTGCTGTGGCCCAGTCAGTGGGTACCTTGCAGGTGAACGAGAGCTTGGCACCTGCCCGGCTTGTGAGGCAGTGGTTCCCAAAGTTTGAGCATGTTAGAGTCACCTAGAGCACTTCCCAGGAAAGCTAGGGCCCTTGTTGTTCTCCAGCCCAGGTAAATTGGGAAACTTGGGAGTGGGAGCAGGAGCCAGACACTGGCATTGCTTTAAAGGTCCCAAGTAGTAGTTCATTCCCAGTGTGCTGCAGCGCTAGGAGCCACTGGGATAGGGCAAGGTGGACTCAAACAACTCCTGTGTGCTTCAGAGTTAGCTTTGCATTTTCATCTTAAATTTAGTGTTCATTGTCAGTGAGCTCTTGGGAAGTTCACTAAACATAGTTTTATTTTATGTTATTTTGTATTTTGTATTTGTGTTTTAGGGAAGGGTCTACGGGGTGTTCAGGGTCTCACTACTAGATCAGACTTACAGTGATCTGCCTGTTTACAGCCTCTCAAGAGCTGGAATTATAGGCGCACGCCACCCTGTCCAGTCTCAAATGCTCACAGTGCACCCCAGAGGTGGGGCCAGCCCCTGTGCCTGCTTGCAGACACTTTGATCCGCTGAGCTATTTGGCCGGCCCTCACTTAACATATTTGAACCTTGGTTTTCTCATCCACAGTATGGAGCTCATTCCTGCATTACAGGACTGTTGCAGGGAATAAATGATATAAGGAGAACGTAGCATTTCCAGGGATCCGCCAGATGCCCAGTAAAGCACAGCTCAGGAATCAGTGAAATTAATATATTGCCTCCCATGGGGAGAATAAAACAAGGCTAATTGGGTTTGCTCCAAGCCTAGACTTAAAATCTTAAATAAAGAATTACTCAAAGCAGACTGAGTTACGTTCTCTTAGCCCTGTGGCCTTGACTTCATGAATCTGAAGTCAATGAGGAGCCTGCCTCTTGCTGCCTTTTAATTATCACCTATTTCACTCACCTGGTATAGAACCACTTTCTGCTCAGCCACTCACAGGGCTGTAAATTCTTCTTGAAAGTGAATGGCCTGTGCTCACTCACTGTGCACCCGAAGTGTGAAATGCAGACTTCTGCGGCCACTGGGACTCCAGTGGGCATAAAGCAGAGCGGATTTTTCCATTGTGTAAACATGAGTCATGCAGTTATAATTATAGGTATTTTATAATATTCCTCAGCACTCTAAACTGTGCCTTTTGTTCTCTATGTTCTGTTTTACTGCATGTGCATTATGCATTTTATTCCATTACATCAAATGAACTATTAGAGTCTGAGAGTTCAAATTGGTCTCTGTCTTGTCCCTTTCATTGACGTACGTGTGGAATATCTGAACTTCTCCTGTCTATATAATTAGGCTGAAAAACCGGTGATATTTTGCTTTAAAAAGAACTCCCTACCGCACTGCTTTGACCTGAGCTCCCATGATATAAAATGGAATGAAAGACAAAGAACGTATTTGAACCTTGGTTTTCTCATCCATAGTGTGGAGCTCATTCCTGCACTGCAGGATTGTTGCAGGGAGTAAGCGATACAGGCATTTCCCTGTATCCCCCCTCCAGCTCCATTCCCTTCCTCATTCTTGTGCCCAGGTAGCCATGGATATGCTGGGTTTCTACACCATAGTCTGCATTTCCCAGACTTTTATATAAATGCGATCGTATCTTCTCTTTTAAAGGTTTGCACTGGGTAGAGGTGAAGATGAACAAAGTTAACTTCCTTAATGTGAGAAGTTCTTTGCCCTGGTTGGGAAAACTAGAGGGCCTGTGATGCAGTACTGTGCTTTCTGTAAATGCCTGTCATCGTTTTTTTCGGCACTAGATGTGGCAATCCGGGAGGGGTAGGGTAGAGACGGTCAGGTTAGAATAGAGTTCCCGGATGTTCTCCTCCTACCTCACAGGCAGTGCGTCAGCCTCCTGCAGCAGCACTCTGAGCTCCTGCAGATGTGGGAGGCCCTGCACAGCCAAATGCTGCCCAATACCCTTACACACAGCCACCATGACCCAGATATACCCCACTCTGCTCCCAGAGGAGCAATCTCTACCTACACCTTTCACCGTGGACCCCAATTACCCAACTTCTGTAGCTGCTTTTGGAAGTTTCCCTTGCTGCTTCTGCTATTGTCATATGAGAATGAGCATATCCCACGCTTGAGGCATTTCCCTGTATCCCCCCTCCAACTCCACTCCCTTCCCCATCCCTGTGCCCAGGCAACCACAGATTTGATGGGTTTCTACACTGTAGTTTGCACTTCCCAGACTTTTATATAAGTAAATCATATCCTGTGTCTGCACTCTTGTGTGACTTCTTTTTCTTTTTATAATCATTTTGAGACATACTCATGTTATTGTCCCTGTCAATAGCTCACTATCTATCTATCTATTTATTTATTTATTTATTTATTTTGCAGTACAAGGGATTGGACAGCTCACTTATTTATATTTCTGAATAGTGGTTTCATTGCTGCTATACCACAGTTTGTCCTTTTATCTGTTAAGGAGCAATTATGTGGTTTCCGGGTTGGAGCTATTATGCCGACCGGTAGTAGGGGCATTCATGGGCACAGGTGTACACTTTTGTGGGGGATGGTAAATGCCTAGAATCACAATGGCCAGACCATGTAATAGATATGTTTGCAACTTTTAAACTGTTTCCCAAACTGCCTGCCATTTTTATATCCCTGCTTGAGAGTTCTAGTTCCTCCAGGTCCTTACCAACATTTGGTGTGGTCAGTCTTTTCAATCTGTGCCTTTTACACTATAGAGATGTAATAGATCTCACTGTGAGTTTAACTTAAATTTTATTAATGGCCAATGATGTTGAACATTGCTGGTGCCCGTTTGACATCCACACCTGTTTGGTGAAGTGTGTTCACATATTTCACTCTTCTTTAAATTGTTTTTTCTTACAAATTCTGGATACAAGTCTTTTTGATAAAATATTGACATGCATGTTTTCTCGTAGTCTTATCTCGTAGTCTTGTAGGCTTTTCTTTTTTCTTCATAGTGTCTTTTCAGGAGAAAAAGTATTCATCTTTTATGAAGTCAATTTATGTAGATATTCCTTATGAATCATGTTTTTGGTGTCATACCTAAGAAATCTTTACCTAACCTCAGGCCTTTTAACATGCTTTTTTTAGAGGT